>CAUYQG010023329.1:0-37996 GCA_963574415.1 Tarsius wallacei | reverse complement strand
GTTCAAAAAAACTTCCCTCATCTCATCAGTGATGAAAAAATTCAAACACAGGAGATTCAGAGAACTCCTGCAAGACAACAGATGAGAAGACCAACTCCCAGACACATAATAATTCGCCTGAAAATTTGCTTCCCATCCTCTTACTTTGTTCAATTCTGGAGTTGCACTGTAGGTTGGGAGTTGGTCTTCTCATTTGTTGTCTTGCAGGGGTTCTCTGAATCTCCTGTGTTTGAATTTTTTCATCACTGATGAGATGAGGGAAGTTTTCTTGAATGATTTCATGAAATGTTTGTTCCAGTGTGGCCTCTGTTTCTCTCTCTGCCTCAGGAAGGCCAATTACTCTTAGGTTCGGTCTCCTGAAGTGATCATTCGTCTCTTGAAGGTTTTGTTCTGTCTTTTTGAGCTTCTTTTCTATGTTTTTGACAGTTTGGGTTAGTTCTGTGTTTTGGTCTTTGAGCTCTGAGATTCTTTCTTCTGCTTGGCTAATTCTGCTTTCCATGCTTAATAGTTTGTTATTTATTTCCATCACAGTATTCTTTACTGCTGTTATTTCTGACATCAGTTCCTTCTTATTTTCCTCTTGTCTCTCCTCAATTTTTTAAATTCTCTCTATTAATGTCTTGATGTCTGGGTTTGTTGCATGTGACCAGTCATTCTGGGGGCTCTTCATTGTTTGTGTTCCAAAGTCTGTTTTCTCAGTGTCTGACCTCCCAGGGGTCTGTGTGAGCCCTATAATCTTCTTTTGGTTTTTCTTCATTTGTGCAGGTTTTTCCTCCCTACTTTTTCCTTCCCTCCACTTCCCCATCTTCTTTAATTCTGTTATTCAGGGGCGGAGGGGTTGCTTTTACCTCTGTTTGTTCAATTTCCTATTCTTCCTAATGTATTTCCTCTTGCTTTGTTCAGTTCTGGAGTTGGACTGTAGACTGAGGGCAGTCCTTTTTGCAGTTTTGAGATTTAATTAAGGGGGGAGCTGTGGTTCAAAATCTCTCTGCAGATCCCAGTATCCGCCAATAGGTGTATGGATAGTCTGAAACCCACTTCCCACTGCTTTGGGATCTGTCCATGCAGTGGGGTTGTAGGTTTACTTCCTCCTGAAAGCAATATGAGGTTAACAGAGGGAAGAGAATGGAGCAGGCAGTGGGGGGGGGGGGGTAGAGAGGGAGGAGTGTGAGGGAAAACAGATGAGTGTACTGACTAGCAAGTGAAAAGAGACACAAATACTGAAAAAAATAAAAAGAAAAATAATAACCATGACTAAAAACTAACCAACAACCATATAAAAAAACTAAAATATACAATGATGCTAATGTACAAGCTAACCAACCTCCTTATTGGTGTGCTATTCCTCTATACAAAGATGGGGTTTACAGAGAAATAGGAAAAAAAAATAATAAAAAAAGAAAAGGAATAGATTAAAGTCAGTAAACTAACAGAACCAACCAAGCACACTCTGCTCTGAGACTTTTCCTTTAAGTCCAATATCCTTTCAGCTCTGATTTCTAGCTGTCTTTTCAGGCTGGTAGAATTGTTCACAGTTAGGGTCAGTTGTCCCTGGCCTACTGTGAAGAACAGTTCAGATATGGGCTCCCTGCCCAATCTATTACTGAGATCTGGCCTTGTCTATTAATCAAGGGGGAAGAGCATCTGTCATTCCCATTTTGATGTTGTTACCTTGGCTCCCCAGCAGGTGGTGCTATCTCACCCTCACCTCTCCAGGGACCTTTATCTGCAGCTGCTGAAGTTTTCAGTTCGGAGGTCGCCCAGGAAGGGAGGGAGCCGGTGATGGTATCCTCGTCAGCCACCTCCTGGTACACAGGGGGAGCTCCACAAGCCTGGCTCCATGTGAGGGGCGTGGCTTGGTAGTGGCAGTGGCAGCAGCAGCCGTGGCAGCCTCGATCTCTGTAGATCCTGCTAGCAGGGGCTTCACGGTCCAAAGTCGTGGGTCGCCTCAGGCATGGGCGGGCAGTGACTGCAGTGGCGGCATCTGCAGCTGCAGCAGCGGCCCAGACCACAGTGATTTTGAGCAGTGGCGGCGGCAGTGGCTGAGCTCCCTGTGAAGAGCAGGCTACCGAAGATGGGAGCTGCAGCCCGTGGGAGAGAGCTAGGGTCTTTATGAGTGTTCTCTTCCACAGAGGGTCTCACGGACCATGCTGCCCCGTCACCATCTTGCCGGAAGTCCACTCTAAAATTTTTTATGGAACCTACATACTGTTATTCACAAGGGCGATACTAATTTACATTCCCACCAACAGTGTGAAAGTGTTTCTTTTTATCCACAACCTCTCCAAGACTTGTTTCTTTCTTCATCTTTTTGTTAATAGCCATTCTAACAGGTGTAAAGTGATATAGCTCATTGTGATTTTAAGTTGCATTTCTCTAGTAGTGATTTTGACATTAAAAAAAACCTACTGGCCATTTGTATGTCTTCTTTTCAGAAATGTTTATTCAGTTTCTTTATCTTTTTTGGAGTTGGAGTTGGAGTTGGAGTCTCACTCCATCGCCGAGGCTGGAGTGCAGTGGCACATTCACGGCCACTCCAGCGTAAACCTGCTGTCTTCCGGGGATCCTTCCTCCTCAGCCTTCCAAGTAGCGGAACTACAGGCACGCACTACCATGCCCGGCTAATTTTTGATTTATTGTAGAGATGAGGTCTCACCGTGTTGCTCAGGCTGGTCGTGAACCCGCGGGCTCGGGCAATCTTCTCACCTCAGCCTACCAAAGTGCTGGGATTATAGACTTGAGCCACTATGCCTGACCCTTTATCTATTTTTTTTTTTTTTTTAAATCATTTGCTTTCTCTCTATTGAGTTGTTTCAATTATTTATATATTTCGGTTATTGACCCTTCATCTGATGTATGGTTTGAAAGATTTTTTTCACATTAGAAACACCTGTTAGAAATCGAAGAAGCTTCTTCAAAACACAGTGGTTCTACCTATCTGAAAATCTTCATCTTACAAATGAGGAAACAGATCCAAACAGGTTATGTAACTTGATTATGATAAATATAATAAATCTTCTTTGTCACTTAAGTAAATAAATGTCCTTAAATGAAATTAAGAGTAAATTAACTTTTAAAGCACTCTATAGGTTATGTCTTCCTTTGCTGATTACTTCCTTGGCTGTGTAGAAGCATTCTATTTTGATGTAATCTTTTGTGTCTATTTTCCCTTTTGTTACCTGTGTTTTTTTGGGTGGCATCCAAAGAATCATTACTAAGACCAGTGTCATAGAGTTTTCTCCTATGTATTCTTTTGTACTTGTATAGTTTTGAGTTTTACATGTATATCTTTAATCCACTTTTTGAGTTTATTTTTGTATATGGTATGACATGAGGGTTTAATTTAATTCTTTTGTGTGTAAATGTCCAGTTTTCTCAATGCCCTTTATTGAAGAGAGTGTCCTTTCTCCATTATGTGTTCTGGCACCTTTACTGAATATCAATTAACTATAAATGCATAGATTTATTTCTGGGATCTCTATTCTGTTCCATTGGTCTATCTGCATAGACTGTAACTAATTTCTTCACCATTTGATTGGATTAGATGTGTCTCTTTATTACCTAATAAAATTCTTCATTTTTTTTCATTTTCTTATTTTGTAAACTTCCATTACCATTTATTAACAGCTTCCTAAATTCATTTGCTCCCCCTTTTAATCTATTTCTAGCCACAGTACAAAGGAAACAAATTGCACTATTACAATGTCTGACTACGGGCAATCTTGGACTTCTCTTAATAAAAATTTGTTTTTTTTGTTTGTTTGTTTTTGAGTTGGAGTCTCACTCTGTCGCCCAGACTGGAGTGTAGTGGCACGCTCCCGGCCTGCTGACTACTTTCAGCTGTAATTCCTTGAGTCATGTGCATTCTTGTCTTGTAACATTTTATCTAAATCTGAAAGAAGTTGCCGATATCTTTCAACATACTGACATTTTCTATCCAGCAACCCCAAACTCCTATCTTTACTCATTTGATCTGGGTCGCAAAATATAACAATGGTAGTTTAATCAAACACATTTTCTATTAGACTAGTAAGAATTGAAATTTTATCAGCTCTTATTGTAAGAAAACCTTAGTGTTTCTCATTTAATTTCTATTCAGTTATGTTTATATTTTAGCATTTGGCACTTGTGATAACCCATTTCCAAGGACACTGGAAATGGACTCTCAGTGGCAAGCTGTAGAGGCAGGCTCTGTTTAACACACATTTAAAAGAGAATGTGTGCTAATTGGAGAAACATTGTGATAACTCACAGAATCAAAGGAAGAGTGGAATACTTTAGCTTTGGAGAAGTGGAGGATAAACTGAAATTTATGGGTCTTCTCTCTAGTGTTCTGACATGTTCATTTCTTAGCTCCAAAATTTTTTCATGAATTACCTAAGCTCAAGCCTACTTGAAAAACACCTGTTAGAAATCTAAGAGGCTTCTTCAAAACTCAGTGGTTCTACCTAGTCTGAAAATCTTCTTTATTTTACAAATGAGAAAATAGGTTATATGACTTGATTATGATAAATATAATAAACCTTCTTTGTCACTTTCCTTAGGTGGTCCTAAGAGTAAATTAGCTTTTAAAGCATCTCTAAGTGTAAATGTGATTAAAACGACATTTTACTAGGACATATGTGTGTTCCTTTGTTGTGTCATTGAATATGGTACCATGATTCTTATACAAATTTAAGTCCTTTTTATACTTTTATCAGCCTTTCTCCTGTATCTACAATAATACCAAGATTATGTATGTGTAGGCTGTTACCTAGAGTCAACTAGTAATGCTGAGAATACATCTGAGAGATGCTGCTTAGATGTGACAAAATAGAAATATATGAATTCCCAAGTTATCCCAAGGCCTTTTACTTAGTGATTTGTTAAAATTAGATTGCTCTGAGATGATTTGCTCTTTAGAATTTCACTCATTTATTCACTATAGATTAAGTGCCCATGTGCTGTGGGCATATAACAATTTGAGATGCATTAGTGAATAAGACATAGAAACAAAGATACAATATTTGTGGTTTCATGGAAATTTCATTTTAGTTTGAGACAGCAGATAAAAATATACATGTAAGTAAATGGCACAGTATATTAGCTAACACTAAGCACTATAAAAAATAAAGTATGATAAGTGAGTCAAGAATTGAAAAGCAGGCTTGATACTTTAAATAGAGTGGTTAGGGAACGCCTCACTGAGAAGATATTTTACATTTGAACAAAGACTCAAAGAAGATGAGCGACTCTTTCTTTCATGTGGGTATTTAGCAGAATTTTAGACTTCACTTTGGGTTTTCTTGGGATTTTGGAAACCAACTTTTTGAGGTACAATTGAAACAGTAAAATAAGCCCATTGCAACTGTAGAGACCGATGAGTTTTGACAAATATATATTCCATGCTATCACCATCACAAACAAAAGAGAACATTTCCATTACCTCCAAAGCTTTGTATGCCCCATCTCCATTAATCCCTACCCTTCACTACTAACCCCGGGTTAATGCTGATCTGCTTTCTGTACCTATACTTTAGATTTGTCTTCCTAGAGTTGCATAAAAATACAATTATACAATATGTATTCTTTGTGTCTATCTTCTTTTGCTCAGCATACTTTTAAAAAAATTCCTCTCTGTTACGTATCTCAGCAATTCATTCCTTTCACTGCTGTGTAGTTTTCTATTGTATGAATATACCTTAGTTTGTCTCATTTGGTGATGAACATTTGGGTTGTTTCCCATTTTTCTTTATTGTATATAAAGCTGCTATGGACATATAAGACAAGCCTCTGTGTGGGCATATATTTTTATTTCTCTTATAAATATCTAAGAAGTATCTTATTGGATCACACATAAGTTTGCTTCACTTTACAAGAAACCTGCAAACTATTTCCAAAGTGTTGGCACCATTTTTCATTCCTACCATCAGTGTATGAGAATTCTGATAGTTCCATATCTTGTTAACGTTATCAATGTCATTTTTAAAAATTAGCCATTCTAATAGGTGTGTGGTGACATTTCATTGTGACTTTAATTTGCATTTTGTTGATCACTGATGATGCTGTGTTTTTGTGATATGTTTGTTTGAATATTTTGCCCATTAAAAATCAATTGTCAGCCTTAATATTATTGAGTTGTAGAAAGTTTTTATGTAATCTGGATATAAATCCTTTTATGTATATAGGTATTATTACTATTTTCTCCAAGTCTGTGATTTGACATGCAATATAATGTAGATGACTGAAATTTCCAAATTTAGAACACAAAATAATTTGTGTAAAGCAGTAAATGCTAAATTCAGAAGTGAAATTACTGCTTTTGAAATGTCCATAATAATTTTGATTAATTCAGGGTGATTTCCTACATTAAAGCCATTATTTTCTTCACAATCTAGCACTTATTTATTTTTAATATAAATTATCCTTGACTTTCCAGTGTGTGAGTTTTCTTTTATTATCTAGGTAATAAGTTTTTCTTTCCTTAGTTAGACTACAAGTCTTCTTTTCATCACGAGACTATAAATACTATGTTTTTAAAATTTGTGTTGCCTAGAGTAGCTCTGACTCACTAGATATTTAACAATATATTTATTCATTTAATTAGACTTGAATTCCAAAGTCTACATTTTGTAACTGTTGGGTGGCTTTGTAATTATTCTGGTGGTTTTCCTGATATGTATTAGTCAGGGTCCTCCAAATAAATAAATCCAATAGGATATATTTCTTTATCATAAGGAATTGGCTCACATTATTATGAGATCTGGTAAGTCTCAGGATCTGAGGTCAGGAAACTGGAGACCTAAGAAAACTGATGGTGTAGTTTCAGTCTGAGTCTGAAAGCCTGAGAACCAAGAAAGCCATTGGTGTAAATTCCAGTTCCAATCTTAACCTGGCTTAAGAGTCAGAAAGAGCCTATGTTTGAGTTTAAGTTTAAAGGCAAGAAAAGACTGATGTTCAAAGGCAGTCAAGTAGGAGGAGTTTCCTCTTACTCATGGGAGGGTTAGGCTTTTTGTTTTATTTAGGCATTAAACTGATTGTATTAGGGAGGACACTCTGCTTTGTTCAGTCTACCAATTCAAATGTTAATCTCATCCAAAAACATCACCACTCTCAGAATAATATTTGACCAACTATCTGGGCACCCCATAGTCCAGTCAAGTTGACAAATAAACATCAAAGCATGGTAGAAAGGAAACTAACTACAATAAAAAATCCTTCTCAATTTATTTTAGGGCATGACAGACCTAAGGAGACAACTTTCAATTAGTGAGAAGGAGAGATGCAACCATATAACCATATTATCCTTGGTACCTGCTTATGCAAATATATTTTTAATTGCTATACATTTGATGTGAATAAGTGCCCACCGAGTTATAAATGATTTTTTTGTAAGGGTTATTTTAGAGCTGTATTGTTTCATATGCTTTCTACATAGCTTAAAATACTCAGATGCCAGTTCATAACCATCTGCATTGGGGGAAGTTATATACCTCATGCAGTCACTGAATTTCTAACATTCTCTAAGTTTTACAAGACTTAAAAGAACATATAGAGAAAGCAAGAAGTCTTATATGTACAGTTTTGTTGAGGTCCAAAACCTTATGGCATGCTGAAGACTAAAAACCTTATTCTCATCTACAAAAGTTTTGGTTGAAGATATGTAAAAATTGCATATTTTTCTTGAATTACAAGGGACTTAGTATGATCCTGAGGTTGTATCAGAAGCACTCCTTACTTTTGTTTTCCAGGGACTCAAAACGATGGTCTAGGGTCAGCTTATGTAACACTCTCTCTCTAAATCCAGCATACTTTCCAGAGACATTGGCCCTTGTTAATGGAATGAGAAGCAAGATTGCCCTATAGAATTGGTAGCATATGGAGTTCAATGGCTAGTAAAGTTGTAGGTTGCATTTGCAAGCAATCTTGCCTACACTCTTGTTAATAGAACAGTATGCCCTTTGGAACTGTTCAGAGGGAACAGTTGCATATGAATGAGGACTAGAAGTCCAGGCAGGATGTGGTTTCATCCTATAAACATTCCAGTTCCTTGGCTTCAGTGCAACGGGGAAGAGTCCACTTGGTCCATCATGTCACAGCTTTCTTTTAACTTGACAGAGCTGCTGTTATACTAGGCAGATACAACTCAAGAGGGATTCCTTTGGATTTAGCCTTTGGGGTGGGAACTGGGTTAAATTGTGTTCCCGGGTCATGTTCTACGTATCACATTCTTAAGTCAAATGAAAAAATCCATTTCTTCAAGGTTGACAGACAACTGGGTTTTACTTCACTGGGTGAGACTAAATTTTTGAGCAAGGCATATGTCCCTAGGGGCCAGTTATGGCTAAACTTTCATTCAATTCAAGCTGTAGGAGAAATCTCAGCAGTGTAAGAACATTTAGTGAGACCATCAGCACTTTTATCAGAAGGTAGGTCCTATTTGATTTTTATTTTTATTTTTAGTATGATACTTGTTCCTTAGGATTTTTCTCCTTGGAATTTATATAGTTGAATGATTTTCTTCCCATAATAAAATACTTTCAACCAGAGAATTTTTATTCCTTAAGCCAAGTGGATTCCAGTGATATTTATCTACTCCTTACTGGCATCAGATGTGCACATTAATTCAATTTACTTAGAGCTCTAGCAATTTTCTAAAAGAAAGGTATTTTTTCTGAAGAGATTTTCACATGGTGAAGAATCTTTCCACATAGCATAGAGTTTTTGACATAATTATAATTATAAATTTACTATTTTATATATTTAGCTTATTCTTATTTACCTTTATTACTACTTTATTATATTTTAAATTGTTTAATGAACAAGTAGATTAGAAATTTGGGATGATTTCCTTTTTTGAAGAGTTACGTGTCACTAAAGTACAATTTTATCTTTGTGGCCTCAGTTTCTGTAATATTCAAAAGAATACTGTGTTCAGTTTTCATTTGATTATAACTTGTAATATAACATTTTGACAATCATGAAACATTCTTTATGCTGCCATTCTAATGTTCATACATTCTTACTGTATCAAAGATAGGCATGGAAAATATAGCAGACTTTTTCCACTTAAAGTATGCATATAGGACTGACTACCGGGGGTACTTGAGGAATTTTCACAGCATCTTTTCTTCTGGGAATCATGAAGTTAGTTTTGGGATCTGGACAAGTTGCAAAGATTTCTGAGAATCTGGATTCTAAAAGTAGTTGTATCAGTTCAAAGGTCGAGTTGTTTGGCCTGTGAAAAGGCAACATAGGACAAGTGACCATTTATCATCTGTCAGAGAAACACTTCTTTCTCTAATAATATGCAGTGGAAAATGGCTTGTTTTCCTCCACCTTAACCCATTCTTCCTCCTCAGTAAATATTGGCTATAAAGGTCTGTAGTCCCTGTTTGTGAGTATTGGTAAGATTGGTTGCTGCTTATCTCTCTTGACTGCTAGGAAGAATGGCTATGTTTGCTTGGAAGTTTACTTCAATTTCTTTTTTTCCTAAGAGATGAGTAGTTACTCTGTCAAAGCCTTTCTTGTCTCCAACCATTCTTGACTTGTATTTACAGAAATAATAAAATGTATCATTCAAAGTGGGATGCCTTTTAGAGTGAAAGGGGTGCTATTAATAATTACAATGGGAGACAGGTATAAAGTAGGATTGTCTCAGGCAAACTAGGATGAAAGTTCATTCGAACTATAATGGTATGGAAGTGATTTCATTCAGGGCATCTCTAGTGAGACTGATGGACAAGGGAAAGGATATACTGTGTCATAAGGCAAACTAGATGATGGACGAATGCTGTGTATGAATATGCAATGACCTTATAAATCACAGGCCACTGGGGTCAACACAGGGAAATACTAAATCATTGTTGCTGATCACTTGTACAAGTTTAGTTTAAATAAGCCAGGATTTGTTCAACTTTGTAAGTTGTAGATTTTTTTTGAAATCCAGTGAAAGCTAACAAAATGTTTTCTAGAAGATGCCCAAACACATCAAATGTTGCTTACAATTCCAGGAGAATCTCAGTCTCCATAAAGCCACCTATGAATATGTGGTCCCTAAGTTCATAAGTCCTGCCAATAACTCTACAATAGATTGTTTTTCAAGAGTGTTAAAATAAGTTTGGCAGGATATAATTGAATCTATCAAATTTGGTATAATAAAAACTGTTATGTATCAGGTAACATATAAAATGTGTGGGACTCTGCTTCATGAGTAGTTACTTTAAGTTCACTTTTGTGAATGTGCATCACTGAGTGATTTTTGGCCAGTTGGGGGACCATTATGAAATTCATCCAATCAAGGGTCAGCAATACCCTGATTCCAAGAAGATTGCTCTGACAGAGGTGTTTATTTATGGCAGCCATTGCAACTTGATAATCGTCTGTAGTTATAGTTGATGTGAAATTATATATGGAATATAGAGCAATTGAAAAAAAATCTACTGAGTACTTACTATGAACGAGACATAGTTCCAGCTACTATATAGACTTTACAAACATATTTTATTTTTAATTGTAAAATGAAAAGTGTTTAGAGGTAGTTGTGATAAAGAGAAAAAGATAAGAACATGAAGATGACGGGTTGACAGAAATACAGGTAAGAAAATTGTTCTTTGCCCAGACTTAAGTAGACCAGGATCCCAGTTAGCTTTTGTCTTTTCAACCCTTTCTTACTCTTCTTTTTTTTCTTTTTTGTTATAATTTTAAGGGGGGTGTGTGTTTTATTTTATTTTATTTCATTTATTTATATTTTTGAGTTGGAGTCTCACTCTGTCACCCAGACTGAAGTGCAGTGGCCGGGAGCGCACCTGCTGGGCTCCGGCGATCCTTCCGCCTCAGCCTTCCGAGTACCGGAATTAAAGGCACGCACTACAACGCCTGGCTGATTTCTTTATTTATTGTGGAGATGAGGTCTCGCCAAGTTTCCCAGGCGGGTCTCGAACCCGCGGGCTCAGGCAATCCGCTCACCTCAGCCTCCCAAAGCGCGGGATTACAGGCTGAGCCACCGAGCCCGGCTTTATTTTATTATTTTAATTTTAAAGATGTGGAGTACAATTCAGAATTAGGTATACAAGTGGTCTTCTTACAGGTAAAGTTTGGGCCTCGCTTTAGTCCTCACTTCAACTGGTTTGAGATCAGGTACCTTTATTGATGTTATGTGCCGCTCCCCGCCCCCGCCCCCCGCAGTGTCCTGCTACTGCCAATCCTTTTCTTACAGTATTATGGTAAATGTTCAGGGTCCACTTATGAGTGAGAACTTTTATCTTTCTTCTTTTTTCTTTCATGCAATGAAAATCTATGCAGCAATATAACTAAATGAATTAAAATTACAGCTATTAATATGAATGACTTACAAACATTAGTTGAACAAATAAAATAAGAAGACTTTAAACAGTATGATATTATTCAGTATTGTGTATCATTTAGGGACTTATATGGAGGTAATAAAAGGATAAATAAATGAATAAGAATGAAAAATACCTAATCTGGGTTAGAGATTCGTTCAAAACAGAGAATAGAGAGAAGTAACCATGGGGAGGTACACACAGGCCTTCAACCCTACCGGCTTCAATGGAAATACTTGAGGGCAAGGCCTGGAGAGAGGTCACCTGGGAGCTATCAGTTGTCAACACTATTCCTAGCAGCTAGGGGAATGAGTGTGTTCATCTTATAGTGGGGAACTGACTGGATACCACACCATCCATTAAAACATTGGTTCTTGAATTTGACTCTACATTAGAATGACTTGGGGAGCTTTGCAAACTTCCATTGCCCAGTCTACACTCCAGACCAATCAAATAATAATTTCTGGGTGTGGGGCCCAAAGGTGAGTACTTTTAAAAATTCTCCAAATAATTCCAATGAGCAACCACAGCTAAGGTTGAGAAACAACACATTGCAGTATCTCTCTTCACTTATCCAGGTATTTTTAAATGTCTTACAGTAAAGTTTTAAAATTTTCTCCGTGAAGCTCTTTCCTTAAATTTATTTCCATCTGTTGTTTTTATGGTTGTTATTTAAATAGCCAGTTTTAAAATTTCATTTTGTTTGTTGCTAGTATATAGAAAATGAAACAAAAAATCTCCCTATAACCACGTATTTTGATGTATTCTCTTATTAATCCACAAAAATTATCTTAATGCTCACTTTGGGGGTATTTATATGTATGAGTAACAATTGTTTGGTTTCTTCCTTTTCAATCTTTAGCCATTTAATCTTTTGTGTGTGTGCGTGTGTGTGTTAGAGTCTCACTCTGTCGCCCAGACTAGAGTGCAGTGGTCGCTTCCGGGCACTGCAGCCTCCACCTGCTGGGCTCTGGCGATCCTTCCGCCTCAGCCTTCCAAGTAGCTGGAACTATAGGCGCGCGCTACCACACCTGACTAGTTATTTATTTATTTATTTATTGTAGAGATGAGGTCTCACCAAGTTGCCCAGGCGGGTCTCAAACCCACGGTCTCAGGCAATTCACTCACCTCAGCCTCCCAAGGCGCGAGATTACAGGCTGAGCCACCGAGCCTGGCTAATCATTATTTTTAACATCTTACTGTATTGACTTGAGGTTTCAGGTTTATGTGAGTTAAAAGTGGTAAGGCCAGGTATTGTCTATTACTGAATTTAAAAGGAGTACTTTTACTGAGTCACCATTAAGTGTGATATTTGTTGTGTAATTTAGATCCTCTTTATTAGTTTAATGAGATTCTAATCTCTTACTGATTTTTATAAAAATTTTATCACTGGTTGGTATAGAGTTTTTCTGAATGCTTTTCCTGCTTCTGAGATTATCTGAATGTTCTTTGATCTGTTAATGTAGTGAATAACCTTTTCCATTGTTAAATTTTACTTCTATTCATGGAACAAACCAAACATGTATTATTCATTTTCTTCAATTCTGTTTATAAGTTTCTGTTTTAGGGTAGTTGTGTTAAAGAGAAAAAAACCAAACACGAAGATGATGGTTTGACAGAAATACAAGTAAGAAAAATTTTTCTTTGAACAGACCTGACGTTTACTTTCCATACTGTGTATATTAAGATTATACTATTGTCATAAAATGTTTATAGCATATTTTGTCTACTTTTCCTTTCTCTGGAAGAATTTGTGCAGTTCGTAATAAGTTTTTTTCATCATTTAGTATAACTTATCTGTACTACAGTTTAAGATGTTTTAGATTGCCTGGGTAGATTTTTCAACTGCTAATATCTTGCTAATTATTTAAGGACTATTTATATTTTTGTTTTTTCTTGAGGGACTTATACTGAGTATATGTTTGCAGGAAATTTTTTATTTAGGTTATTAAACATGTTGGCATAATATTTATATATGGTATTATTTTTATTTGTCACTTTTCTGATTTTAAAAAATATTTTCTGAGAAAATGTATAAATTGGCCTCTTCTCATTTGTTAAGATATATAGGTAGGTTCATATTCAAACATTTGATCCAGAGAAAACATTTGAATTTGACTAGTGTGCTTCTGCAAGCAAATTTAAAGTGACTTTAATGACAGACACATCAGGCATATTTTGGGAGAGGTGTGCTTTAAACTCAAGACAGGATAGAGGCTGCCTATTCTGTTTGTGAGTAGAATTGCTTTGCTTTCATAAACTACCCAAGGTTCTGTTTGCAATCAATCAAAAATTAAAAAGAATATGCAAAATAAAGAAATAAGTTCAAAGTGTATAACCAAACAGTAAACTAATTGATTAGTGTCTTTACTTATCTATTGAACAGTATTTATTAAACACATAGTTTGTGTCAGGCATGAACTTTGGCATACCACATGACTAGGCACTGCCATTCTCTTGGCCTAGAATGCACAGTGCCCTTGTAAATGAGGTGTGCTATTTCCAGAAATCCTAAGAAAAACAGTATACTACTCATAAGGGCCAAGATCAGCAGTAGGTTGAAAACATTGTGTCAAACAGTTGATAGAAACTAAAACACTGGGCTTTCTCTCTGCCTCCCTTCAGCCTAAGTCCTTGTGACAGGAGTATATTTAGGTATGTTTCTCTCCTGGTGCTATTGTTTATGTCACCCAGTGAGGGGACCATTTGTTTCATACCAGTTAAATTGCTGGTGGAATCTGAGTAGCATATGTATTTCTTTAACTCTGTTATTCTTTTATTTGATCACTGCCATTTCTAATAGATTCTGAGAAAGATTTGGTTACATAGTTATATCCATTCAAATAAGACAAAGCATTTTTGATTTTTGAGAATTGATAGTCTATAATAATATTGCCAAAGTAAGAGTTGATAGCTAGTTAGATGATAACCATTGTATAATTTTTAATTTTAATCTGTTAAAATTGCTTTCCTAGGGAGATAATATTTGGTATTTTTATTGTCCTCTGGTGGAATAATACAGATAATACTCTCTCATTCTTTACTATCGAGATGAGTAGAATTGTCTGAAGTTGCTCTGAAGGTAGTTCATATTTCAGTGCCCATTAAAATTTGTCTTTAATACTCCTTTTTAAAATCAAATTTCAAAAAAGAGGTTCAGGTATATTAAAACTGAATGACTTTCAATCTAATGCCTATCACGACACAACTGAGTAATCTCTGTTGCTTTCATCAGTGAGAAACCTCATCAGTGATTTGTTTATGTGGGGGGGCTTTGTGAAGTTTATAAAACTTAAATGGAAGTTTCTTCACAAAAAGTGACAATCACACATATTTGTTGAGTGTCTGTCTGCTATATGTTAAAGACTATATTAGCTACTGAAAATACATAATTGAAGAAAGTAGCTATTACCCTTTTGGAATTACATGATATTGGGGGATTTGATCATGTGGTTTCACTGCAGAGGAATATTAGTTATGATGGATGCAATACAGTTGCTTGGAGAGCATGGAAGAGGTACAAAGAACCCAGACCTAGAAGTTAAAGGAAGATTTCTTGGAATAGATTATTTCTATGCTGAGACCAAACAACAATACTTTGCTAGGTAAACAGCTATCAAGAGTGTAGGTTAGGGGTTGGGAGTACCAAACATCAGGAAAAACAAATACCACATACCACAAACAACAAACATAAAATGGACTGGGGTTATATGGAACAGGACAAGTTTAAGGAGTTCAGTATTCACTAGTTGGATTGGGTGTATACTGGATGAATGAAGCAGGTTTATATGTGAATGTGTCCCTCCGTTTTGTGTCATTTGCTTCTAATATACTATAATGCATTCAATACATGTGTAGAATTTGAATACAACATTTTATGGTTGTATGTAAAATTGAAGTGTTGGGAGAACAGTGATGGTTATTAGTGGTCTAAGTGAAAAGAGCACAAAATTTAGTGTAAGAAAACCTCTTTTTAGACTCTCTTGGCTCCAGGTTACAGAAACTATACAAACTAGTTTCAGCCAAAATGGAATTGATATAAGAATATTGGTGCACCACATGGATCCCAAGAACAGGAATGTGATGAGCTTGATCTCATGGAAAAGTGGAACAAGAACCCTTACTCTCTTTCACCTTCACTTCCGTTTGTGTATTCACTTTATTATTTTCTCTTGCTCAGGCTAATTTTTCAATTCTACAGAAGTCACAGAAGCCAACAGTTCCAGAATTAAAACATATTAAAACCCTGTCATCAGAGATAACTTTCTTGGCCTCTATCCAAAAAATCTTGAGATGGGGCTCATTTGCTCAGATTGAGTCAGATGTCTACCCTTGGAACAATCAATTGTGGTTGTTGTGAATGTAGGCTATTATTACTCTACTTTGGTTTTTTTCCCACTCTTGAATTAATCAATTTTAGTCAGGATTATGAATTTATCTGAGACTTGGAAGTTCTCACAGGAACCCCATAAATAAAGTGGCAGTCAGGACATTTTCCAGGTCAAGGAAAAATGCTATGCAACCAAATACATCTACTACAATAACAGTGATTATTAAAAAGTCACTTAATTTCTTGGAGCCTCAATTTTCTCTTTTCTAAAAGTGTATGGATTGGCTATTGCTATGGATATATATCGAGTGAGATATTTTTTAAGTATTTACTGACTGGGTGTAGTGGCTCAGGCTTGTATTCCCAGCACTTTGAGAGGTGGAGGCGAGAGAGTTACCTGAGCTCAGTGGTTTGTGACCAGACTGAGCAACATGGCGAGACTTTGTCTCTACAAAAAATTAAAAAATTAGCTGGGCATAGGGGCACATGCCTGTGGTTCCAGCTACTTGGAAGGCTGAGGTGGAAGGATCGCGTGGGCCCAGCAGGTCGAGCCTGTGGTGGCCATGAGCATGCCACTGTACTCCAGCCTGGGAGACAGAGTGAGCCTTCAACCAAAAAAAAAGTATTTATTATTATTATTATTATTATTACCATTATTATTATTTTAGAGATGGAGTCTTACTTTGTTACCCAGGCTGGAGTGCAGTGGTATGATCATAGCTTACTGAAGCCTCTAGCTCTTGGGATCAAGAGATCTTCTTGTCTCAGCTCCACAAGTAGCTGTGATTACAGGCACATGGCCACCATGCCTGGCTAACAAAAAAATGTTTTAGAGATGGGAGACTCACCATGTTGCCTAGGTTGATCTCAAACTCCTGACCTCAACCTAGCCTCTTGCCTTAGCCTCCCAAAGTGCTGGGATTATGGGTATGAGCCACTACACCCAGTTTATAAGTGTTTTAAATAATAAAATTCTATACAATTATAAAATATCGATCTGATTATTACACTGGCATCAATGAAATGGGTACTAGAATCCATCTCTGAAAAGCTTTAATTTGTGAAACTGGAGTGACTTTTTTCCTACTCTTTATGATTGTGGACTAATAAAAACAAAAGAGGAATAACTACCATTTATTGATGCTTCAATATGTAGTATTATGTTAAAAGCTTTACACATATTTCCTTGCTCAGAATAATCTTCACCATAATCCTATAAGTAGATATTTTTATCAAGCATATTGCAGAGAGGTTAAGAACATTAAGTTTCTATAGCGAATTAATGTGAGACAGAGGATTTAAATAAGGTCTGTGTGGTCCCAAAAGTAAGGTGAGTATTTGAAGGAAACGTTTTGGTATAATTATTTTATTGTTCATCTATACAATTCAATTATTGAGGTTGGCTTATTTCTTCACTAGTATTCTTAAATTTTTTACATTAATATTTTATTATTACATTTCTATTTGGTTATCTGGTAAACTTTTGTATTTTATGGTGATATAAAAATTTCATACTGTGATTTGCCAATATTTACTCTACTATTGTTTGGAGGAATTAAAATTTTAATTCTAAGTAGGAAGTTTGATATTTGTAAGCAACTGCAAGAAGAAAGGAATAAATAATTACAATTTGTCCAGAAACAGTATGGCAGCTTCCAAGGAGATTTCTGGACAAATTTTTTACAACTGATCACCATTTTTGTTCTTAATAGTGGAAAGGACAATTAGTGAGTAATTATTAGAATTTCTAGTTTGGGACCCAGCTGACCAGAAAAAACTTTTCTTTTGTAATGTGTTTTAAAAATAAGATTCCTGGACAACATGTGCATATATGCTTAGTTTGGTGGAATTATGTTCTAATCATGAATATTAGCATATTGTAACCATCTTTGTAAAGCAGAAAGTCTCAATCTCAAAGCAAATACCTAAAAAGAATGGTTTTCTGCTTATGTTCTGAGTATAATGATGTGTTATAGACCCAAATTCCACCCAAAGTGATGAGTGGGCCAGTTTGTGTGGTATTTCTCATTACGGAGATATTGTATAACCTTTTCAGTTATTTCTGAAAACAGATGAGGCAAAATTCACTCTTCATGAAGTAACATGTGGCAATCCTCTTCAGTGTTGCCAATATTATTTTTTTACCTCTTGACTTCTAGATTTCTGTGCATTGCCTTTTTCTTCTTTTTTTTCTTTTTGTCCTGACTATATATCTGTCCTCTGTTCATTTTGTGCATATACTTAATGATTTCTTTTTCAAAGAGTATGTTTCCTTTAAGGTTTAAGCTCCTATGGGAATTAATATAAATGTGTGGCTTTACCAGGCAGTGTAGAAATCAGGAATTTATATATCTGAAAAAACAACTCCATCCATGACACAATATATTCTCAGTACATAAATTTCTTTGGACTCATCTTCCTGAGAGTGGGCTATCCCTGTAATATAAGAAAAATGTCTTAGGTCTGTATATTTAAAAATATTGTCAACGATGGTGTCTTGTGAAGTTCAAAGGCAATGTTATGCTATTTTTGTTTTGCAGATGATAGGAATAAAGTTTTGAAGGACGAACTGGCTTGTTATACCATGTCACATGGCAGATTGGGAAGGAACACTCAGGTCTCCTGGCTCCCAGTCCAGAGTACTTTTAGTGCTTCCTTTACACATCCCTTTCATAGCTATTATATTATTTGGTTCTTAATGTAATAAAACATGCAGACAGGAACAGTTTGGTCCTCCACTAGTTTACAGATGAGAATATTGAGCCATACTGGGGTTTTTGCTCAAGGCTATACCATAAGAAACATTTTGCCTTCAAGTCCAAGTTGATTTCCATTACAATTACTGACTTTTCAACTTTAAACAGTCTTCTATGGCTCATTAATAAATTCTACAATATTTCTAAAAAATTCCTTTATATTTATCTTGATTTTTAACATTTATAATATTTAAAAATACATGTTTTATAGAATTAAAACAATCTTTACAAAGAGGTCCAGTCTGCACTCTATAGGGACTCTGACCTGCTGCTGCTGAAGTACTAACAACTAAGCAAACAGCCTTTGAGAGGAAGAGCCACATCTGATCTCTTGCCAATAAAATAAATACTCCTTAAGTGATATATGTAAAACAGCTTTTTAAAATGTGGAAATTTTTTTCATGCTTCTAATCTGAAATAAAAAAGTTTTTGTGATTCTTTTGTTTGAAAATTAGTTGATATTAATTTGAGAAAAATCACTGTATCTTTTCAAAACTTAAATTCAATTTTAAAAAATTTCAAATAAAAAATTGCTAAATGTACATTAGGGAGCAGTTTAATAATTATTACTGGGAAATTATAGGTATATTTCAATATTCCCAATAGTAAGTAAATAGATAATTAGTAGTAAATTAATAAAAGAGTGCTCTAGTCCCAATGTTTTCCCTAAAAGTTTTATCACTTTCACCAAGTCACTTTTCTGTTCATTAAGGTCTTACATTTGTTTCTATTGCTGCCATTATAAATTACCACAAACTTAGGTTAAACAACACAAATGTACTATATCTCTACAGGGAGTAAATCTGACCCAGATCTCATCAGGCTAAAATCAACATGTCAACAAAGCTGTATTACTTTATGGGGCCTTACGTGAATATCTTGTTTCCTTGTTCATTCAGGTTGTTGGGCAGAATTCATTTTCTTTTCTTTTTTTTTTTGAGTTGGAGTCTTACTCTTGTCGCCCAGGTTGGAGTGCAGTGGCACGCTCAGGGCCACCACAGCCTCGACCTGCTGGGCTTAGGCGATCCTTCTGTCTTAGCCTTCCAAGTAGCTGGAACTACAGATGCATGCCATCGTGCCCAACAAGTTTTCGTGATCTATTGTAGAGATAAGGTCTCACCAAGTTGCCCAGGCTGGTCTCGAACCCCTGAGCTAAGGCAATCCTCTTGCGTAGGCCTCCCAAAGTGCTGGGATCACAGGTTGAGCCACCACTCCTGGCCAGAATTCATTTTCTTGAAGTCATGAGACTGAGGTACCCATTTTTTGGTCACTGTCAGCTGGGGATCATTCTCAGTTTTTAGAGGCTGCCTGCATTTCTAAAGGACTCTGTAGATCCTTTAGTCTTTAAAACAAACAATGGCAGGTGGTCATCCTTTTCCTGCCTCTCTATCTGTCATGGCATCTCTCTGACCACAGCTGGAAAAGGTTACCTACTTGTTAAAGTTCACATGATTAAATTAGGCCCACTTTGATAATCCTGCATAATTGCACCTTAATCATATCTGTGAGGCTTGTTTCACCACATAAACATCACAGGTTCTTGGAATTAGGGTTTACACATTTTAGGGGTTCATTATTTTGCCAAGCATAAATCACCTATAGAATCCTGTTTCTCTTTGATTCAAGTAAATGTAGGCATAACAACTTTTTATGTGAGAAAAGTAGGAAATATCAGGAATATTGTGACCTTGGCGACTAAAAATTTTTCAGTTTAAATGGTCTTAAAAAGTTTTTGAGGAAAATGAACTCTTCCTCTATTTATACTAAGTATACTAAACAAAAGACTGTTTTTTGTTAATCAGTCAATGCAATGAAAATAATTATACTCTTGGTTGTTTAGTGTCAAAATGACTGAAGGTCTCATTTCTAAGATGTGAAGCAATAACATGCAAACATGGCAAATAAAAATTTTGAAGATTACAGATTACCCTCTTTCTTCCTTTCCTCCTTTCTTCCTGAGAAAGAAAGGATAGCATTATGGTATAAAATAGTAGGATTTAAAATAAGATACAGATTAATTAATTTGAATATGTTTCCAAGTTTCATATAAGGAACCAATTTCTTTTGAAATAGGAGAAAATATTCTTTCTGCCAGCTCATGAGAAAGTTAAGTTGTTGCAGAGAAATGAGATCAATGCCACTAGGATTACTGGTCTAAGCATGACCCTCACATTCTATTAGTTTATTTTCTCAACAATATATATCCTGAATTTACCATCTAAACTAAGAATTATAACATTGCCAATAAAAAAACCCAAAGATTTCTGTCCAACTTGTCCTTTGGCAACCCTCTCAGAGGTAAACATGATGTCGAATCTTATGTTTATCATTTCTTTGACTTAAAAAAAAAGTTTATCACCTATGTGTATAATTAAATGTTATGTTATGTTGCTTATTTTTGTACTTTATACAAAGTGCATCATTTGTTTCCATTTTGAACTTTTTCCACTCAGTTATTTTTACTAAAATTCTATGTTTGGCTTGTAGATGTGGTTCATTCGTTTTACCGATATGTTGCATATAATTCTGTTAATATATGGCAATTTATTATCCATCTTATTAATGTTAACGATTTGGAGTTTTTCCTATTGACTACTATTAAAAAATGCTGGATAAGGGTAAAACTGTAGAAGCCAGGAAAAGAACAGGTACAAAGAGGCAGCATAGAAGCCAAAAGAACTTTGAGTAGATTTTAGGACTAAACTCCACCAAGAAATAGGGTTTTGGAAAATTACCCTGGGTACTTCGTAATTTTTTTAATAGGCAGTTGTGTGTTGTTTTTGTTGTTCTTTTTTTCCTTAATATGGGCTGTCCTTTTTCTCTAGTTGCTTTTAAGATACTTGTTTTGAATCTTATTATGATCTGTCAAATATGGATGTTTTTATTTATCCTGGATCTGTGGATTCTAATTTTTCATCTCTTTTGATAATTTTGTAGTTATTATTATTATTTTTTAATATTACATTTATTTTCTTCTCTTTTCATTGTTTTTCTTTTTCTTTTCATTTCCTTTTTGGGTCTTTAACAGAATATGCAGGTAAAGCCTTCTCATTCTACCCTCTGTATCTCTTAATCTCTATATTTTTTATCTCCTTATGCTACTTTGTGGATAAGTTATCTAGCTTTGTCTTCCTCTGATATATTATTTTTCACCTATTACTATTTCTCTAATGCACTTTTTGACATTCATTGAAATTTTGATTTCAACAATTATATTTTTATTTCTGTAATTAGAATCTTTTCAGTCTATGACTTATTCTCATGGTTTTTTTACTCTATACTTCTCTTTTTAACTTCATTTTTCTTTCACAAATTTTATACATATCTATTTTTTATTATGTCAGTTTCAACATCTGCAGTTCTTTCAGTTTAAATCTTTATTTCTTGTCTGCTGACTCTCACACATAGTAACTTGGTTTTCTGTGTTTGTAGGCCACCAGAAAAACAAGTTTAGATGGAGACCTTACAAACCTTTGCTGGCTTTTATTCTGTGGTAGAACTACTTGGCCTACCTGAGGGAAGTTCTTCTCCAAGGAGAACATGCTTCTGCCTCCGCTGGTATGTGGATGGGTTATACTAGACACTTCAGATCCTCATTTCAGCTATGGCTCAGGAGAGGACTATGGGACTCAGCTTTCCCTCCTGGAGCTAGCCCTACAACATTGTTTCCCTGGGGCCCTGCTTTTCTGGGGCACCTGTTGATTTCATCCAGCTCCCTTTCCCTCTTGCTACCCACTATTCTGACAAACTATTTCCTTAGCCCAGACACCCCTCCTCTGTGGGCCTGGTTCCTGTACGTTTTTATTGAAGCCTTCAGAGATTCCTGCTTTGTCTCCTGCCTGATCCTGACTGTTCCGGAAAGTCCTGCAATCAGCAATCCTTTGTTTGCTTGTCTGTGATGTTTTGGGGGAAGGAGTATGTGACTCCAGGAAATGTCTCCTACTTTTTTGTGACACCTGTGGTGTCTCCAAAGATATGGGGTATTTGGTACCAGTTATGAATAAAATGGTTTCTCATGCCTTGAAGATACTAGTGATCCTAGAAGTAAAAACAGGTCGATGGCTTCTTGGACTGTGATGTACAACTGGAAATCCCAGAAGGCAGTTATATGTTTACATACAGGGAGTGAAAGATCTGTATTTGAGGGCTAACATTTTGAGAGGTAAATAATGGCAATTGGTATCTTATTTGTATTTGCTGCCATCTAACAAGAAGCAGCAGCCAGAAATTTGACAACTCACAAAGGTGAAGAATACAGTCAAATTTGTATGTTTACTCTATGGAAAGAAGGGGAAGAGAATTTCCATTCTGTTAAGAATATTCTAATTATTAAAGTATTAATTAGCTTTAATTTGAACCATTTTCTATTCTTTCTAGAAAGCATAAAAACCTGAGTAATATGTGAATGATCTACATGAGAATCTTCTGGCTATATGTAGATATATAACTTTAGAGGAGTTAATGTCACAATATCCAACACATGTAGATAATGTAAAAAACCTTCAGAGAATTATAGAATTTTATAATTCTAAAGGATCATCTTCATTTAGCCCCAGTAGGAAACTAAGACTAAAAGAGGAGAAATGCCTACTTAGATGTAAAGAATTTATGACTGACATAGTCAATTCTGGACAAGTTTTTGATTTTCAGAACAGTGCTCTTTTTATTGTAACCTGCTACCAATCCAGAGGTGAGTGAACATGACCTTTATGAACAAGGTACCTGAAGGGCAAAGGTCTTTAAATTTTTTTTAATCCAAAACTATATAGACTTAGTTTTGTTTAGGCCTTTAACAAAAAGTACTAATTTGTGAAGAAATATTAGCAACAGCAATTCTTTCTTGAATTATTACTGATTGAAATGGTGTTTTTTGATTAAAACTATGTGTGCAAGGTAAGGAAAACTTGTAGCTTCATTTCTTCTTAATGAAGTAGAATTTGGAATTCATCTAAAATTTTAAAAATATTTAATTTTCCTAGTGCCCATTTCTATCATTTTATGCTACTGAATAGTTGACGAAGAATGAAATACAGGAAATAAAATTATTTTCAAGAATAATAATTATGACAGGCACTTTACAATGCTCACACTGTGCCCAGCAGAGATCTAAGTGGTTTATGAATTTTAACTCATGCAATTCTTATAACAACCCCGTGAAGTAGGTGCTATTATAATCTCAATTTTAAAGATGAACAGAGGCACCAGGAGATCAACCAACTTATTCTGGATCAAACAAACAATTCAGAATATGAATGACATGCCACAATATTACTTTCCTCAATATTTTAGAAATGAATAGCAGAACGAAGATAACTTTACAAAACTAAGTGAAGATGTTTTTCACATTAATTCACTTTATGGCTTTTAAAGCACACTTTCCAAAGTTTGAAACTGAGATTTCAAAGCCGTATTCAAATCTAATTACTGTTTTGCTAATTTATTCTTCTTTTTTTCTGGACTGCATTTGTTGATATTCTTTAACAAGGCACAATTTTACAATAAAAATCATTGACATTTATATGGCCAGGGAAAGCAAAGTCAGGAAACCCTGTAGTGAGCAAGACACTCTGTAGGGAAGTGTCAATGGTGATATTATTGCATAATTTCTACACAAATACAAGTAGAGTGTATCTGTAACAAGTTATACTATTATTTGGGAACATAGCATCCTTTGCTAATTTCACATATTGCCACCTTAAGTGAGGTACCCAACTAGTGATGACAGATATAGAGTGAAGAAGAATGACTTCAGCAAGTTTAAGTTATAAAATAACTGTAGAATTGAGGCTAATAATGTAAACGTGTTGATGGCAAGAGTTGTAGAGGTTGTTGAATTGAATAAAAGAATTTGGTCGTGCTTATTCAAAATTCTTTTGAGATAAACCAGAATGTTTTTCTAACATGTAGGCCTAAATAAACTGGAGTGTACAGACCACAGAATATCTACAACAACGATCAATGTTTCAATATTTATTTTTGAATTTGGTTCAGAAATGATACATGGGATATTATACATAAAGAAACTGACATTGTCTATACTATATGGCTACATAAATTTAATGTGAAGGAATAACTTGAAAGAATGAATCAGTTTCGATGGGATATTTGCTGAAGTCATAGGGATGAAATGCAACTCAATAGAATTCAGAGTGAAAACTGTCTTGTATTTTTGCTGTTTTTGTGTCTGTAGGGATATTGATAGACATTGCTAAGGAAATATCTCACATTTTCTATTTTATATTGATGTACAGAAGAAATGTCTGATATATTTCCACAACATGAAGAGTTGTACTTCTCTTGAGTGATTGCCTTTTAAAATTCTTTGGAAGTTATATGTCTAAGTGATTTTGTTTCTTTCTTCACTTTGGACATTAGGGATCTCAAAGCTAAGCTATTTGAAAAGCATTTTAGTAACCATGTAATCTCCTTATGAATTCAATTTTATGTACTGAATTCATCTACTAGACCTGCCTTTATTCTCCTTTGCACTCATTCCTGGACTTGTTTTTGACTCTGTTGTGTAATCTACTTTTCTGTAAGCAACTTCAAATCATTTTGAAAGCATGTAGGGTATAATGCCCTGAACAAATGCTGTATTTTTTCTTATCAAAACTTATAAGTATGATAAACAGTGATAAGAAATGAATTATCAGCTATGCCAAAATTACATACCAGAAAATCACATACCATAATTTTCTGAATACGTACTACTAACTATGAAGATCAGAAAGCAAAAATCTTCATGTTATGTTATTCCAGTAATGGAAAGGAAGAAAGAAACAGATAAACAATTCAAATATTGAACAGATGCCATATGTATGTGTTATTGGAAGGAACGTAGGGCATAAAAGTCAGAGTTTGAAATTTAGAAAATGGTTATATTTGTGTGTATACACACACACACACACACACACACACACACACACATATGAAGTTTATGTGAAGTAACAAATGATCCTTCCTTAAACGTAGGGACTTTAAACCATAAAATATTATTTCTCATTCACATTTACATGTTCACCATGGGCTGGTATCTGTTGCCTTCATCCTTGGACCTGGGCTGATGGAGAAGCTTCTCTCAAGTGCTAAGCTCATGACAGAGGTAAAATAGAAACATGGTGATTCATGGGATGAATCAAAATCTTTTACTCAGAAGTGACATGTGTCACCTTCCATATTTTATCATCCAAAGCAAGTCACATGTCTAAGCCTATTGTTCACAGAATGGGAATATATAACCCTTCCACTGAGAAACAGTGAGTATTTTGATTAATAATATATATCTTATTGCTACAAGTAAAGGCTCTTATATCTGTGGTTTTTGTTTTGCTTCATTCAACCCGGTACAATGTTTAGTGCCTAGGCTGACTGGATAGCATACACACTATCAAACTGTTTGGTCTTGATCCTGGTAAAAATAGTTACCATTTCTCTCTCCCTATATCTATAGGATACCTACTCTTTGAGGGGGATAAAACCTAGAACAATAACCCCTCAGCATGACCTACTTTCTTTTCTAAACTATTTTATAAAAGATAAATAGAAAAAAAGTATGTGTGAACTTGGAAGTAATCTGAAATATGGTATATGTTTACCATTTGTTTTCAGGATCAAATGAGATGATTTGTAGGTAGTCTTTGGCAGAGTTTCTGGCACATGTGCTCAATAAACACCTATTATTAGTAGTATTATTTCAGACATAATATATTTATAATCTTTATAGCTCACCTAATACTTAAACAACCATGTAGAAAATTGTTTACTTAAAAAACTTAAAAAACTATCCTAATAAATGAACTTAGAACTTATACATGCATATACACATATAACTAGAAATTATATATGTGAGAGACATTAGGTATTTAATCTATTCCAAAGGTAAGATAGCTGTGCCAAATTATTTGAAGTCCCTTTGCAATAAAAATCTGAACATTCTATTGCACTCTTTTCTTGTTCTTTTTTGAGTTGGAGTCTCACTCTGTCACCCAGGCTGGAGTGCAGTGGCATACTCACGGCCACTACAGCCTTGACCTGCTGGGCTCGAGTGATCTTCCACCTCAGTTTTCCAAGTGGCTGGAACCAGAGGCACACACCACCACACCTGGCTAATTGTTTTTATTTGTTGTAGAGATGAGGTCTCGCCAAGTGCCCAGGCTGGTCTTGAACCCATGGTTTGGACAATCCTCTCACCTCAGCCTCCCAAAGTGCTGGGATTATAGGCTTGAGCCACCATGCCTGGTTCTAATGCACCTCCAAATTTAATGTTAATTTTTCAGTATATATAAACAACTTATTCCACTCCCTCCATAGAACACTAATTCTAGCTCTGACCTCCTGGAGACTCCGAATCATCTCACTCAACATTATTCTATAGATTTAGTTACCTTTATTGGTCAACATCAAGGAGTTCACTTAAATGTTAATAATTTCAAACAAAATTGAACTCTCCTGAATTAAATTTTTTATTAAAGCACACATGGTTTTAAAGTTGAAGGGCCAATATATTCCATAAAATATGTTTTAAATTTAGTGAACTCAAGACTTAGCAATCATTTGAATCACAATGAAATCAACATGTGTGGCAAAGATTTGTCTGCTCTGGTAACCAGCAATGCATTTGTGCACCAGTTTTGACTTTAATTTTTTTATGAACTCACAGGACACAGAGACTGTACATTTTATAGGACTATAGAAAAACTTTAGCACAATTTTTGAAAAAATGGGGAAAAATCTTTGTAGAAAAATTGAGTGCTATCATGCAATACCATGCATATAGTTGAATTGACTTTTCTCCAAAGTCATTATATATTATCATTTCAATACTGTCCCTTGCATTTTCTTTGCCTTCTCCTCTAAAGAAATATTTTCCTCATGCTGGAAATCCAATTATTTCTTTCCGTATAATTGCCATTTTCTGTTTGCATGAGACCAAAGCAGAGCAAATAAGATATAAATGGAAAGAGCTGAGAAAGAAATATTTGGAGAGCAGAATTATAAGTGATTTTTTTCCTTGTATGTAAGGGGCACAGGTATGGAATAGATTTACATCACTGGAAACAAGCCTTATCGTGGAAGCACTATGGAATTTATGTTTTGGAAAATAGGATAATTCTTTCCCACTGATTTATAACTATAGTGGTATAAGTTTTTTATTTCTACCAAGTTTTAACAACATGACTACATTTTCAACTTTGAAATGATTTATCTTATATGTGTATATAAGAATTGGAAGTGTACTTTATAAAACCTTGGGATCAGTGAGTGTTTTGTAAAAGGAAATATACTAATTCAGTGGTAGTAACAATGCCCCATTGATTTCTCTGATAAGTTGGTCTTTAAATATTTTGTTATATGCTGTGTTCTTGAAAGTGAAGTCATAATGAAGAATCTGTACTATGAATGATTATCCTATAATTTTTCCCCTTTGGCAATGTGTAATAATTATTGGTTAAGTATCGGAAATGCAGATGGATCAATATTTCTCTGGGATTGGGAACAGACTGAATCTGAAGAATCTTGCCAACATGACATGGTTCCTGATATTGGAGTGATGCAGGGCTCCACAGAAGTCCTAGCCACCTTGTGTAAGGGAGGGCTTTCACCTTTTCATGCCACAGTTCCCATGGTGACTGGTATATTATTGGTCTTTGACATAATAGTGGCATCATGGCATATCATGTAAAATTTCATCTAGGGATTCAGCTGCAAGTGCTTTTGCTTCCTGATTTATGAGCAATAGCATGATTGAGAGAAAAGAATTTGTGAGTATCAGTTAGAGGAACAGAGGTAAAGAAGTGCACTGGGATTTTTTTTTTTTTCAGTGAAATGCGGTTAATGGAGCATGTAAATGAAAGAGATTTTCCATTCTTTGGCTAGCTGGTACATCCTCTGATTTAATGAAATAAGACTGAAGTGTGCCTTTTACTTTCTATGCAGGCTGACAAAGAAAATTTAGAATGGAGCATTTAGATGTGTATAGGCTGCTGCCACCAGGATTTATGTCTTTATGCAGGAAATACAATTGCAGATGTCTTCCAAAGCTGATTGATAGGCAATAAGAAAGTGAAACAAGAGATCAGTCACCAAGAAACAAGAAAAAGTTGTGTTTGTTAAATGGGGCAGAAAGATATCTGCTATCCTCTCATGATTTTTGTGTCTAATTTAGTGCCAATGCAGATTTGTACTGTGGCACATGAAACCAGATATATGTTACCGATGTAACATGCTTCATTTGAGTCATAACATTTTCAGTGAACTGCATATCCCATAATGCTCCAGGGTCAACCTAAAAATTCTAACTGATTAGAATTATATGCACTTGTAAATCACTGCTGTTGGACCTGGAAATAAAAGAGATTTTGTTGGGCTGAAGTCTCTACCATTAATACATATTGTGCTTAATAGAATAATTTAGATTCAGATCCTGTTCTCATGTTCAAATAATTCCTTTTTCCTCCATATAAAACCTATCTACTGAAAATTGAAGTCTGTCACTATAAGGATACAATATAGATGTCTATTTATTATGCAACACATTTCGTTTTCCCTCCCTCCTTCCATTATTAAAAATATTTGTTGTGTCTTTACTTAACTTTGAAGGTCATTGCTATCTGCTGTGAAGACAGACAAAACTGAATAATTACAATGCAGTGCATCCAGACAATAGCAGGTAATTTCTATAATAGAGGGCGAAGTCTGTGTCAGATAGAAAGACAGAGTCAGTAACTCTGTTAGGGTTGGGATGAGTCAGGGAAGACTTCACATGGGAAGATAAGAAGAAAAGAAAATTCCAGACATGGAGAAAAGTTGGTGATTCAAAGACATAAAAGGGAAGGTGTTTTCAATTGACTAGCTCTGGTCAAGACTCCAAGGGAAGCCTAATAACAAAGAATAATGACATTCCTTTTCCCATACTACTAAGCTGGTTTATTATGTTGACTTGATACTGTGAAAGTGGATAGAGCTTTAGGACAAAAAATATAGTCGGGGCAAAGGTTCAACATTAAAATTTCCTTTGACAAAACTCTCAGCCACTTAACTGCAATATGAGGCTAAGCAAGGTACACATCCATAAAGAAAATCCAAATGTTTGGTGCAGATAGCAAGGATGTCTCCAATTTTGGAGAAAGTGTTACAGACAGGGATATTATTAATCAAAGGTGATTGTGAAATTTTTGTCTTGGGTTACTGATGATGTTTATGCAGGTATTGAATAAATTAAGTTTGAAGTATCAATGAAGTAAGATAGATCTTGTAGTTGAAAATACAAATTTGGATTCTGGAAATTCAAAAGCTGAAATTGAGAAATAGATTTGAGAGTAACCAACATATAGTTTGTAGTGAAAGTCGTGGATTAGAATACTCAGGATTACTATACACAAAATTAGAAAACTACAAAGTTTAATTCATGTTCAAGAAGGAAACAGAGAGAGAGTAATAATTATTGGTAATTGTCTATGGTTAACTGAGCAATAATTTCCCCTTTTCCCCTTCCTAAAGTTACCCAGATTTTTTGTTGGTATTCATCTGTATTTTCACTATGTTGCTTATGTTTCCTAGGAACCTGACTCAAAGCCAGCTTGAGGAATGAGTCATGGTTTATACAGCCATGGAGAAAAACCCTATACCACTGCCATAATCATTGGGTCAAATGACCCACGCCTAAGGTAACCAGAATATGGCATTTTCAGGATGAGAGGGATTCATTTAGGAAGGGGCAAAGACTCAATTCAATTTAATTGGACATGATGGAAAATTTGCTGGATGGAGCTTTCTGGGAAAAAAGCTCCATCCAGCAAATTTGAAAGACAATCTTCTGAAAGATAATCTTCTCCTTCTGAAAGGTGTGGCACATTCATGTGAAGCTTGGGACTGTTACAACATAGGATAAAACTGACACCAGAGATGCAGCATAAAGAAAAGAAACCAGGTTCTCGATGAGCTGACTAATAAAATAAACTCTGAAATCTACATTCACTGAAAATTTTATTTACATTAACTTATGTATTGTTATTGTTTAGAACAAATTTATTTGAGTTTCTCTTTGAAATAGAAATGGAAATCATTCTAACTGATACAGACACAAATGCACAGGATGAAGACTATCGTTAATAATATTGCATTGCATATTGAAAATTTGCTAAGGCAGTAGACTTTAGGTCCTCTTACCACACACAAACATAAGGTGACTATGGGAAGTTTCACTATAGTTATGTATATAACACGTCATGTTATCAACTTTCAAGACATACAACAAAAAAAACACCTATTAAAATAAGACATTAAGCAAAATGTGAACTGTCACAGAGAGCTGAGATAGGTGTGGGTTCAGCAGTTATGGTTCATTCCCGATCTTTGCTAGATCAGCCCTGGATGGGTAGAAGCAAATTTCAGAGTGCAGGAGAATGAATGGGGAATCATAAAGTGAAGATAGCAAATTTACTAAGGGCAAGCCCTTTTTCTTTTTCAAATATGTTGCTGAATCCTCGATCCCTGGATGAGTACATATACCCACACAATGCATACTGAAGAGTGAATGAATGTGCAGACATTAATTGCATATTTATCATTTAAGAAGTATGAGAAGAGAATATAGGGCCAATCTGGCTGCAACATCTGTCACACTGTTGATTAGACTGATCTGACTGGCTAGATGGGTATCCTCTTCCTAACTCATCCCTCCTGAAACTGTGTGCTTGGTTGAAGAGAATGACCACCTCCGCTAAAGGAGGACAATTCTTTGGTCAAGGGTAGATGAGTAACTGTGATCACTTGTTAGAATAACCTCCAAACAAGCTCTCAAAGTGTGAGACAATGACAATAGAGTATGGTAAGGATAGGGTTACATATAAAAATTATTTTAAATTGGAAAAATTTTTAGTTTGGGATGGTCTTAAGTAATCAGAAGAAATTCAGGAAAATGTAACAGACAATAGAAAAGGCTGGGGAATGTGAGAAAATAATAGGCCTATAAAATTTTTGAGAAGGCGAAAGATGCAAAGAGAAAATCTTGCAAGTTTCCAGATTAAAAAAGAAAAGTTACTTATGAAGGAAGAAAAATGAGATTGGAATTTTGGAAGCAAAGACATACTGGACTAACTGCCCCCCTGCTTAAAAGGTTATCTGCAGTAAGGATGGGTTCATTTGCAGAGGGTTGGATTGATTAAAAATTTGATGGTGGTGAGTACATTTAAGTGTGTAACTTTAACTTTTGATAGCTTTTTTTTTTGTACTTAACGAATGAGTATAACTTCCTATAACAAATGTTTCATAAAGTTTGTGGTTATCAAAAACTTTGTGGTTAAAAGTTACATTCCTTTGTGATTAAACCAAAAGGTTAGTTAAGCAGTTGGAAGTTAAGGAGAGGAACTTTGATCATGCTAATAAGAAACAGAGCTAGTACAGATTTCAACTTAAATAAGACAGTTGCTCCTGCTGACTAATCTCTGTGTCGCAGGGTCCCTTGCTCTCCTAGTCCTTGAGATTCTACCAGGAGAGCTGAAGGCAGAATGTTGAAGGTTAGGGGAAGAGTGAGTTTGGGTGCTTATACCCCAGCTCCCTCCATGTCCTGATGCCACAGGTTGGTTGTGTTTTGCCTCTGGAAGTCAAGAATTTGGGTCCAGTAGCCCATTTGCACACAACTCTCTCTGGGTTTCAGTAACTCCCCTTTTCTGTGCACCTTTTGGCTCGGGAGTAGTAATGGTTCCATGATAGCCCTCGACCACTGTACTCTGAGCTATACATAGTGACCCATTTTTGAAATCTCCTCAATGCCTAGTTTGACTGTGTCAAATGTTAGGCCCCTGACTGACACCATGTGCTCTGACCTTCTGCATGTTATTCAGAAATGCAATTTCAACACAGGACTCTCTTACTTGTGTCAGCAAGATCTCAATGATTCTCATCAAACACAATTGTACCTTACATTATCACAATCCAGGTTAGCCAAAAAATGTTTAAGTTTACTAACTGAGATGCCCAGAGTTCTATCTTGTTTTATATGTTGGTACTTAGAGGCCATCCAATTATGATGTGTATATTCTAATCAATGTGTTTTATTACTGTATGTGTTTCGAGGTTTACCGCTTTATTTCCTTAGACTGTGGAATGAAAATGTTGACATTTTCTGGCAATGATCTGTCTTTAACAGGATCTTTAGCAGGCCTAAATGTACAATTTATTGCTTTGCCCTTGTTTTGTGAGGGTATCAGGCTCAGTGGAACCTCTCAGGGTACATTAGAGAACATGTGTTTATCTATCTCTCTAAAGAAGAGGGATGTCTAAGCTTGTGTGTCATAGGTGGTAGTGAGTTCACTCCATTCATTTATTCAATTAAGATTTCATAAACACGTGGAAGTTCGAGTCCATAGATATTGAGCTAGAGGTTCTCTCTGGCTCCAGACCCTTCAATCTAGCTGATCACAGCAAAGTTTTTTTCAAACTGAGAAAATCCTAAGGAGCTTGATGGAAGATAACCATCCATTAATGGTGAGTAGCCTAACAGCCCAACATGTGAATTGATGAAGAGTTTTATAAACCTTAACCCTCAAGTTTAGCTTAGTATATAAAAAAATCTATTTGCCATATAACACACTAACTGAACTGTGATTGGGATGCAGCTTCTTCCTGACATTAAACAGGTTGGAAGTTTCTGGGTATGATTTTTGAACTCTTATTTGGTGGGGTACTGTTTCTTGCCGGCATCGTTTGCCAGAGGCCATGAATAGTGATGGGAGAAGTAAGGAAGGAAAAGGAAGTGTCTCAGCTAGGGGCCTTCTTTGAGGATGATTCTATGAGGATGAACAGGAGAAATTTACAGCTCCAATGCAAATTCTCCTGGATACAAAAGAAATGCTAGGAACAGTGGCTCATGCTTGTAATTGTAGTACTTTGGGAGGCCAAGGTGGGAAGATCACTTGAGCCCAGGAGTTTAAGAACAGCCTAATCAATATAGCAAGACCTTCTCTCTACAAAAAAATTTAAAAAGTTAGCCAGGTGTGATGCAGTCCCAGCTACTCAGGAAGCTGCGGTGGAAGGATTACCTGAGCCCAGAAGGTCGAGCCTGCAGTGAGTCATGATTGAGTCATTGCACTCTAGCCTGAGCACCAGAGAAAAACTGATTCAACAACAATAATAACAACAAAAACAAATGAGGGGTATTTTGGAAGACTGTGTGACAATTTCTTAACATAATCTTACCATGCAATCCAGCAATCACACTACTTGGTATTTATTAAAATGAGTTGAAAACTTATGTCCATACAGAAACCTGCACATGGATGTTTATAGCAACTGTATTTGTAAGTGCCAGAGCTTGGAAGCAACAAAGATGTCCGTCTTTAGGTGAATGAATAAATAAACTACAATTTAAACAAATTGAATAATATTCAGCATTAAAATATAAATGAGTTATCAGGCCATTAAAATAAATGTGTGAAAGAAGCCACTCTGAAAAGGCTACGTGCTGTATGACTCTAACCATGTGACAGTCTGGAAAAGGCAAAACTCTGGAGACACTAAAATGATCAGTGGTTGGCCGTGGTTAGTAAGGATGAATAGGCGAAGCATAGAGGATTTTTAGGGAAGTGAAACTACTCTGTGTTACTATAATTGTGGGTACAAATAAATATATATTTGTCTAAACCCATAGAACATACAACACCAAGAGTGAAGCCTAACGCATGCTATAGACTTTGGATGAAAGTGACATGTCAATATAGGTTCATTAACTAACAAATGCATCACCCTGGTAGGGAAGTGATAGTGAAGAAAACTGTGGGAGTATGGGGGTATATAGAACTTTGTACTTTTGCTCAATTTTCCTGTGAAGCTAAACTGCTCCAAAAATAACCACTATTAAAAAAAAAAACAAAGGACACATTTAAAATTGAATTGATTAAATGAGGCAGTACTGTATGTTTTTTTGGAGTCTCTGGTCACACATAAGGAGTGTTCAAACAGCCTCCATCTAAGCCCTGTGAGCCTTCCAAACTGTATGTCACACTCATAGAACAAGCTATCAGAACTGTAAAGAGAAAAGATCATTCATTAGTGGTGGGGCATACCCCGTCTCCAACTTAGAAAAGTTTACTGATGGTGGGAGGTATAATAAATACTCCCAATCTATTAAGAGATTTTCTATGGTTAGTGTCATTGGCTTATTTTGATTTCTAAAAACACTGCTGAAATACCTGTTTGTGGTCTTGAAGTACTTGGAGATGTTTTATTTCTAAAGACAGAGGATCTGCCACGTACAGAGTCTTTGCAGGAGAGCAAGAGAATAAGAAAGAATTTGTATTCACACTGAAGACCAAATGAAATATTTTGTGCTGTTATTGTACATCTTTGGAACACTGAGGCTTTTGGGAAATATTTTCTGAAGCCCTTAATCTTTCAGTAGCTGCCAACTCGCCAAAAAAGAAAACAGCAGGAGGGCACATTTCTATATATTACTGTTCAAGCAGTTTTAGATATTTTCCCCAGAGAAGTTGATGATCCTTTGGCAGATAGCAGATAATTAATCATCATCCCATCCTTAAAGAGTCAAAAGACAGTTTTTTGATTTCACAGTTGGGGGAAATGCTATCATTACTACATAGGAGACTGGCCCAGTTCACTGGCCTGGGAGAAGTACCAGAGCCTTTGTTTCACGGTCAAGTTGAACGGGTTAGACTACTGGATACTCACAGTGCTGCCGCTGCTGCAGCTTCCAAGAAAGATTGCCTTGTTTGTCTTGACATCTCACATCAGAAGCAGATGGATATACAAGGAAGCATACATTTGGAAGAAAAATGTTCTGACATTTGTCATGCCATGCATTCATTTATCCCTCCTGGCAATTCAGCACAGGCATTTATCCCATTAATAGTTGGAGAAAATGTCCTGACTACCTTCTACTTTACATGATGTATGTCAGTGGCTTGGAGCAGTGGTGGTGATTAATTCTTCTCTGCTTAGGTTGTGCATGTGTTTAAGGGTATTTGGAATTCGAGAATGGCTACACTACAAGTAGCTGAGATTTTTTTTTTTTTTTTTTTTTTGATGATCTATTTCTTTTTATTTTATTTTATTTTATTTTATTATGTTATTGTGGGGTACAGTTAGGGGTTAGGCATACAAAAATATTTCGTTCAGGTACCCTTGTTGATAAGAGGTGTCTGAGATTTTTTAGGTATGGGTTTCTAATTTAAATAAACCAATAAGCAATCTATCCCAGACTGAAGAAAGAGATGATGGCAAATTCTACCTCCAGTTTCAGTTCTTTGTGGTGGTTTGCCTTGATTTTATGAATTTAAATTTGCTTTACGTTAGCATAAAAACACATACCTTTATCACACACACACACACACACACACACACACACACTCATTTGCATGCACAATAACAAAACATCAGCAAACCTATCTAGTTGGAACTTCAAAATATCTTCTCCTAGTGTTTTATGTGGCTGCTATTAGAATGTTATGAGAAATGTGGATAAATGACATCATCCTACTGGGAGAGCAGAGCTGGGGTTATTTTTCACGTAGAGTCTGTTTCTTGACTTCAAGCTAGCATGGAGAAAAAGTTGGACAGGTTGTTGACCTCGTGTCCTTTGTCTCCTATCTTAGGGTCTGGTTAGATTTAGGTCAACTATATTTGGAGAAATGGTTGAACTGAGCCCTCTGCTGAATTCTTTCTAAGATCTCAAAGATTAAATTATATAAATGGCAATAGCAGCTAGAACCAGACACACTAAAAATTTGTATAGAATAGGAATTGAGAACGACTATGGAGCTCGGAGACTTGTGATTAGAATCCTAACTTTGACCCACAGCTGTTGCATACTCTTGGGAAAGCTTTAACTTTTACCATATGTAAAATGATTTCAGTAAGGAGTAAATGTAGATAAAACACTTAGCAAAGTTTCTGCCTTATAGTGAACATTGTCGATAGTTCAATGATAATGATGATAATTAGTACTGAAAGTAGATTCACTTTCTTTTAAAATAAGAACTCTGTAATCTTTTCCAGAATCTTTTACAGAGTTATAGAATCTGAAGATCTAGGATTAAGGCCTAGGCATCTGTATTTTAGAATCTCTATATATAGTTGTAAAGGGAATGGACAGAAAATCACCTTTTTGGGGGGATATTCTCCAACCTATCTTAGTTTGGTCTCTGAATATCTCACTCAGATAACTTAAGGCTGTACTTCAAGCAGCTTACTCTTAGTTCTGACTCAGCTTTTCCCTGTTACTATACAATCCCTGCCTCATAGCCACAACTATTTCTCTGCCCAACTCCAGAACACTACACTTTGGAGAGGAGTGAGAGGGTGGCTAGGAAGATGGTATTTGAAAGACAATGCTAGGTAGACTGAGGTAGGGCAGATCTTCTGTGTAGAAATGTAGCCTATGAGATGTTACACCAGGAATGGTAATATGATTCATGTGATGTTGCATAAGCAAAATTGAAAAACTAAATTTTCAGATTCATCTATACTGTTGCTGTAATAATTTTAACTAGACTCTCCTTTCTTTGTATCGTGTCTGCAAGGGGATAATAAATGAAAATCCACAGCTATGAATTTGCTGTGCTAGCTCTGTTCATTGTTTTTTGAATAGTAGACATTCCAAATCTAGTTCACCTGTGGGCAGCACCAGGCTCATAGGGATGGCAGGACTGGGGTTGAGCACAAGTGAGTAGAGCATGGTCCTTCATAGAGCATCCAAGACTGGGACCAAAGCCATGGAGCTAGTGAACATTGTGAAGGTAATCTGAGACTGAAGAATGTGATCAGGGAATTGGAGTCCTAGGTGAGACTTCTAGAAGTGAAATTTGGAATCAGCAGTCCAAGGCTATGAGTCTGAAACAAAAGTGCCCCAGAATTAAATAAACAGACATGAAAAAATAGTGAATAGGTTGTAAATCAGGAGAAAGCCTGGGGATGCCATTTTCTTATGTAAGGGAATGACCTAATTCTACAATCTTCTCAAGAGAAGGCTTAAGAACTTTCTGTTTCAAGGAATCTTCAGTCAAGAGAGCAGTAGGTATCATTGAGGGAAAGCTGGGAAAACTGGAGCCAAAGGCAACGAGGAGAGGGTTCTCATCACCAAAGCGTTTCAATTTCTCTAATGCTATTTGCAAAGTATTATTGTAGGTGAGTGCCACCACCAGATAGCACTTATTTAGCACTCACTATGTGCCAAGAACTGGGCTAAATATTATATGTGTATCATCTATGTATTCTTTTCAGCAGTTCTATAGATGGAGTTTTAAAAAACCATCTTAAAAATTGCCTCACTGTTTTCCATACCAACAGTGAGGAAGTGTTCCCTTTTCTCTGCACCCACGTCGGTATCTGTTGGTTTTTAATTTATTAATGATGGCCATCCTTACTGGTGTTAGATGGTATCTCAATGTGGTTTAATTTGCATTTCTCTAATGATTAGTTAGGCTGAAAATTTTTTCATGTGTCTGTTGGCTGCTCATACGTCTTCTTCTGAGAAGAAACAAGCCTCTTTTTCATGGAGCACCATTTCCTTGAAGGAAACACTGGTAGACAAACTATGTTTATCCACACATGGGTATCTGACAAACACCCCA
>CAUYQG010023328.1:0-34376 GCA_963574415.1 Tarsius wallacei | reverse complement strand
ATCAAGAGAGCAGGGAGACAGCCTACAGACTGGGAAAAAGTATTTGCCAACTCCAGGTCGGACAAGGGCTTAACATCCTGGATCTACAGGGAACTCAAACGCGCAGAAAAGAAAAAAACAAACAACCCCATTATAAAATGGAAGTGGAGGCTCTTAAAGCATCATAGATTCGTATTCTTTCTAAAAACTTTAAAAGACATTAAAAGAGATTCTAAGACTCCTGCAAGCACCTGAAACTGTGAAGTGTGGAACAGGCAGTTCAGCTTGCCGCCTAGGATGTCTCCGGGGTTCTGCAGTGGAAAGCAGCAGGGACCCCAGGGCTGCACGTGTGCAGGAGCCGGTCCTGACACCTGGCCTATTGCGCAGCCACATGCAGCTCTGGCGTTCAGGCACCGACAGGGCTGCTGGAGAGACAAGCTCTGTCAGAGGGAAATGCAAAGCAAGACAGTGTATCATGTCGAGGACTTGGGGGTGGGGGCACTGCTTGGTTATTTGTGTCAGAAAGGCTGCCTGAATCTGAGTCTTGCTTGTGGGTGCAATATGGTTAGTTATGGAGTTATGGCCACCCCAAGGAGCAGAATAAAGGGGTGTAATATTCAGGGGCAAGTGAGGACTCTGGTTGGTCCAGGAACAGCCTCCATCCTGTGTGGCAGGAAATAAGCTTGGATAAGTTGATCTTAAGATAGTGAAGCTTTGTCATGTTTTCATCTTTGGTGGGCTGTGAGTCCCTTCCCTGGGGCAGACTGGGACCCTCGTAGCTATCACAGTTGCAGACAGGCGCTCTGACTTGACTGGGATCCCATCCCAGTTTCTAGTCACAGATGGTTACTTGATCAAAGTCTTGCCGGCTCCTCCTAGATTGCTGCAGCCTCTTTCTTGGAACCCGTATTGTTAATCATAATAACGCTACTGTGCGATAGAACACCAGAACTGATGCCTCCTAATTGTAATGTTATACCCATTGACCAAGATTCTCTCCATCCAACCCCCTCCTGTCCCCCTTCCTCAGTCTCTGGTAACCACTGTTCTACCCTCTGCTTCTATGTTGTCAACTTTTAAAAAATATTAGGTCCCACATATGAGTGAGATCATGTGGTATTTGTCTTTCTGTGTCTGCCTTATTTCACTTAATGTCCTTCAGGTTCATCCATGTTGTTGCAAATGAAAATATTTTATTCCTTTTTATGACTGAATAGTATTCCATTTTGTATATATTAAAAAATATATATATCACATTTTAAAAATCCATTCACTGAAGAACACTTAAGTTGATTCCATATCTTGACTATTGTGAATAGTGCTGGGACTGCTGGATCATATAGCAAATTTATTTTCACTTTTCTGAAGAACCTCTATACTGTTTTCCATAGTAATTGCACTAATTTACATTGCACCAACATGGTATTAGAGTCTCACTTACTCCACATTCTCACAAGCATTTGTTATTTTTTGTGTTTTTTGATAATAACCAGTCTAGTTCGGATGAGATGACAATAAAAAGATACAATATATAGAAATAAATTTAACCAAGGAGGTGAAAGACGTTGACAAAACATTGATAAAACAAACAGGACAGAACACAAATGAAAAGATATCCTGTATTTATTGGTTTAGAAGAAATAATATTATTAAAATGGTCATATTACCAAAAGCAACTGACAGATTTAATGCAATTCTTATCAAAATACCAATGTATTTTTACAGAAACAGAAAAATCCTAAAATTAATATGAAACTACAGTAGACCAGAAATAGCCAAAGCAATACTGAGCAAGAGGCATATTACTACCTGACTACAAAATAAACTCTGAGTGTTCTATAACAGAAACAAAGAATGGAGTATCACATGTTCTCACTCATAAGTAGACCTTGAACAATTATCGTAATACTATAAGAAAAGGATTGGCAGTAGTGAGAAACTGCCAGAGGAGAGGAGGGGCAGGACTGGCAGTATTGGAAAGTGCCAGGGGAGTGAGGGGCACACCTCATCAACAAGAGTACCTGCGTAATGAACATTTGTATACCCAACCCAGAATTGTACCCCACATCTTTAAAATAAAAAATAAAAAATAAAATACCCCCAAATATACTCAAAGCTATCATAATGAAAAACAACACGGTAATGGCATAAAAACAGACACATAAACCAATGGACTACAACAGCTCAAACATAAATTCACGAATCTACAGCTAATTGATTTTCAACAAAGTTGCCAAGAACATTGTGTGTTGGGGCGGGGGGGGCGGGGTGAAGAACAATCTCTTCAATAAATGGTGCTAAGAAAATTGTATATTCACATGTAGAACAATGAGACTAGACTCCTAAGTCTCACCATACACACACATAAAAAAACACCTAAAATTGTTTAAAGACTTAGGTGTGTAGCTGGGCGTGGTGGCCCATGCCTGTAGCTCCAGCTACTTGGAAGACTGAGGTGGAAGGATCACCTGAACCCAGCAGGTTGAGGCTGTAGTGGCCATGAGTGTGCCACTGCACTCCAGCTTGGGCAACAGAGTAAGGCTCTAACTAAAAAAAAAAATATATACACTTAGGTGTGAAATCTGAAACTCCAAAATTACTAAAAGGAAATAAGGAAAATGCTTCACAACATTGGACTGGGCAAGGATGTTTCAAATATGAACTCAAAAGCATAGGGAACAAAAGCATAACTAGACAAATGGGATTACATTAAAAAATATTTTTCATAGCAAAGGAAAGGCTCAACAGATTTAGAGACAGCCCATAGAATGGGAGAAAACATTTGCAAACTATGCATCTGACAAGGGATTAATATCCAGAATATAAGAAACTTTATGAACTCAACAACAAAAAAAACAAATAACCCAATTAAATAAAAGGCAAAAGACTTTAGCAGACATTTCTCAAAAGAAGACACAAATAACCAAATATGTATGTGTGTGTATGTGTGTGTGTGTGTGTGTGTGTATGCGTGTGTGTTTTGTTCAATGTCACTAATCAATTATCAGGGAAATGCAAATCAAAACCCAATGATATACCACCTCACTCCAGTTACAAAGGCTATTATCAAAAAGACAAAAGAAAACAAATGTTGGCTAGGACATGGAGAAAAGGGAATGCTTGCATACTGTTGGTGGGAATGTAAATTAGTACGTCTATTGTGGAAAACAATATGGAGGTTCCTCAAAAAGTTAAAAATAGAACTACCATATGATCCAGCACACTCACTACTTAGTATATATCCGAAGGACATAAAATCAATATGTTGAAGTGATATCTGTCATAAAAAATCCTGTCATTTGCAGCAATAAGGTGAACCCAGAAGATACTATGTTAAGTGAGACAAGCTAGGCACAGAAAGAGAAATAACACATGGTCTCACTCATATGTGTAATCTAAAAGAGCTGATTTCATAGATGAAGAGAGAAGAGCAGTGGTTACCAGAGGCTAGGAAGTAGAATGGATGAGAAGTTGTACAATGGGTGCAAAGTTACAGTTAGGTAGAAGGAGTAAATTCTAGTGTTCCATTGTACAATAGCATGACTAGTTAATAATAACATATTGTATATTTCAAAATAAGTAGAAGAAAGAATTTTGAATATTCTCACCACAAGGAAATGAAACATATCTGAGGAGATGGATATACTAAGTGCCCTAATGTATTCATTACACATTGTATACATGTACCAAAACATCACAATGCACCCCATAAATATGTAAATTATCATGTGTCAGTTAAAAAATGGTGAGTTGTAGAAGACAAAACCCTGCAGATTAGGCAAGTCAGGAGAAACTGCTTTAAACACTAATAGCCCACTTTTACATAAAATGTAATATAGGCTTCCACAGGTAAAATTAGTCAGTCAGTCTCAGCTCTCAGGGGTGCCTGGTAGATAAATATTTCTAGGTAATAAAGGTGATGTGAATTGCATTTTGTTTTTAAAAATTTCTTTAGGTGTTCACTTTTTAATTTTAATTTAATTTAATTTTATTCTAGAGATGTGGGGTGAGTAAGGATTAACTACTCAAGTAGGCTGCTGTGAAGTTTGGGCCTCCAACTGGCCCTCACTTTCCCTCACTTGTGTTGTTATATGCCCCCCACCTCCCCTGGTAGTGCCCAGTGACTGCCGATCCCTCCCTCTTGCTAATATGATTAATGTTCAGGTCACTTATGAATGAGAACATGTGGCATTCAGTTCTTTGTTTCTGTGATAGATCACTTAGTATGATGGTCTCCAACTCCAACCAATTTACAGCAAAGTCCATTATTTTGTTCTTCTTTATGGTTGTATAATACTTCACTGTTTATATGTATCACATTCTTTATCCAGTCCACTTTTGAGGCCAGTTGGTTTGGTTTCATGTTTTTGCTATTGTGAATAGTGTGGCTATAAATATGCATGTGCAGGTGTTTTTTTTTTTTTTTTTGGTAGAATGATTTATTTTCCTCTAGGTATATTCCCAGGAGAGATATTGCTGATCGTATGGAAAGTCAATTTTTAGTTCTTTTAGGAATTGCCACACTGCTTTCCATAGAGGCTGAACTAGCTTGCACTCTCGCCAACAGTGTAGAAGCATTCCCTTTTCTACTCACCTATGCCAGCATCTTTTGTTTTTTGATTTATTAATGATGGCCATCGTAACTGGAGTCAGATGGTATCTGATTGTAGTTTTGGTTTGTACTTCTCTGATTATTAGTGAGGCTGAGCATTTTTTCATGTATCTACTGGCTGCGTGTGTATGTCTTTTTTTGAAAAGTGTTTATTCACATCTTTTGCACATTTTAAAAAATTTTAAAGATGTGGGGTACAATTCAGGAGTAGGTATACAAGTGGTCATTGTACAGGTAAAGTTTGGCCTCCTTTTGGTCCCCACTTTGCCTGGTTTGAGATCAGATACCCTTACTGATGTTGTGTCCCCCCTACTCCCCTGGCAGTATTTCGCTACTGCCAATCCCTTTCTTATAGTATTATGGTAAATGTTCAGGGTCTGCTTAGGAGTGAAAACACGTGGTACTCAGTTCTTGGTTTCTGTGATAGATCACCTTTTGCACACTTTTAAATTGGGTTGCCTGTTTTTTTCCTTTCAGCTCATTTGAGCTCCTTGTAGATCCTGGATGTAAGGCCTCTGTTGGTTACATAGTTAGCAAATATTTTTTCCCATTCTGTGGGTCGCCTTCCCACTCTCTTGATGGTTCTTTTGCTGTGCAAAAACTTTTCAGTTTGATGGGGTCTCACTTGTCTATCTTAGCTTTTATGGCATTAACTTTTGGGAGCTTGTGTGAGAATCCGTTATCTTCTCTCATGTGCATAAAAATGTTTCTTATGTTATCTTTTAGGATTCTCATAATTTGAGGTTTTACATTTAGGTCTTTGATCCATTTAAAGTTGATTTTTTTATGTGGTGTTAGGTAGAGGTCCTGCTTCATTCTTTTGCATGTGATCAGCCAGTTTTCCCAGCACCATTTGCTAAACATGGTCTCCTTTCCCCAGTGGTTGTTATTGGTGACTGTGTCAAAGATGAGTTGGTTAAGAGACTATGTTTTACTTCTGGCATCTCTGTCCTGTTCCATTGGCCTATGTGCCTAGTTTTGTACCAATACCAGGCTGTTTTGGTTACTGTAGCCCTGTAGCAAAGTTTAAAATCTGGAAGTGGGATACCTCTCGCTTTGTTCCTTTTCCTGAGGATTGTTTTGCTATTTGTGCTCTTTTCTGTTTCCATATAAATTTCTGTATTATCGTTTCCAGGTCTGAGAAAAACGATGTTGGTAATTTGATGGGTATTGCATTGAATCTGCAGATTGCCTTGGGTAGAATGGACATTTTGACAATATTGACTCTTCTGATCCATGAGCATGGAATATTTTTCCATTTGTTCATGTCATCCTTGATTTCTTTGAGCAGGGTTTTGTAATTCTCGTTGTAATGATCCTTCACTTCTCTGGTTAGGTGGATGCCAAGGTATTTCATTTTTTTTTGGTGACTATTTTGAATGATATTGTGCTTTTTATTTGGTTCTCTGCCTGCTTGTTGCTAGTATATAGAAATGCCATTGTCTTTTGCACAATTATTTAGTACCCCCAAATTTTACCAAAGTCAATTATCAGTGTGAGGAGGCTTTTGATAGACTCCCTAGGGTTTTCAAGATATAGAATCATATTGTCCACAAAGAGGGATAACTTAACTTCTTTTCCTTTTTGGATACCTGTGATTTCCTTCTCTTGTCTGATTTCTCTGGCTAGGAATTCCAACACTATGTTGATCAGGAGAGGTGAGAGTGGGCATCCTTGTCTTGTTCCTGTTCTTAGGCAAAATGCTTCCAATTTCTTCTGCCCATTGAGAAAAATGTTGACTGTGGGTATACCATAGATGACTCTTACTGTTTTGAGGAATGTTCCTTCTATATCTAGGTGCTTGAGGGTTTTTATCAAGAAGGGGTGCTGGATTTTGTCAAATGCTTTTTCTGCGTCTGATGATAATAATCATGTGGGTTTTGGTTTTACATTTGCTAATGTGCTGAGTTACGTTTATGGTCTTGTGAATGTTGAACCAGCCCTGCATCCCAGGAATTAAGCCCACCTGGTCATAGTGGATGATTTTTGAGATGTGTTGCTGGATTCAATTTGCTAGAATCTTATTAAGAATTTTTACATCTATGTTCATCAAGGAGATTGGCCTGTAATTCTCTTTTCTTGTTGGGTCTTTGCCAAGTCTGGGTATCTGTATGATGTTGGCTTCATAAAATGAGTTGGGGAGCATTCCATCTTTCTCGATTGTCTGGAATATTTTCAGTAAGATTGGTATAAGCTCCTCCTTGTCGGTCTTGTAGACTTTGGTTGGGAAGTCATATAATTTGGGGCTTTTTTTGGTGAGTAGATTTCTTACGACTAAGTTGATTTCCTGGATTGCTATTAGTCTGTTTAGAGTTTCAGTATCTTTTTGCCTCAACCTCAGGAGATTGTATGATGTCAGAAAATGCTCCATTTCCTTTAGGTTTTCTAGTTTATTTGCATACAAGTTTTAATAGTAATCTCTGGTAATCTTTTGAATTTCTTCAGGGTCAGTTGTGACTTCACCTTTTGTGTTTCTAGTTGTGTTTATCTGGGCTTTCTTTCTCCTTTTAAAAGTCAGTCTGGCCAATCTTATTTATCCTTTCAAAGAACTAGCTTTTGGTTCTTTGATCCTTTATATGATATTTTTGTCTTCAATGTTCTGCCACTGTGATTTTATCTTGGGTTTGGATTCTTCTGCTGAAGTTAGGATTTAGGTGATTTTGCCTTTCCAGGTTCTTTAGGTGTGATCATAGGTTGACTACTTGCGATCTTTCTGTTTTCTTGATGTGTCTGTGTGCAGTGCAATGAATTTTCTTCTTAACACTGCTTTCATGGCATCCCAAAAATTCTGATAAAATGTGTCTTTGTTTTCATTTGTTTCCAGGAATCTTATTATTTCTGTCTTGATTTCTGTGTTGACCCAGAAGCTATTCAACAGCATGTTGTTTAGTGTCCGTGTCTATCTGTTTTTTGGGGGATCTTGTTGGTGGCAATATTTATTTTTATTCCCCTGTGATCTGACAAGATGGATGGTATTATTTCAATCTTTTGAAATTTGCTTATGCTTGATTTATGTCCGAGAATGTGTTCAATATTGGAGTATGTTCCATGTGCTGATGAGTAGAAAGTAGTTGTTGAGTGAAGTGTTCTGTAGATGTCTATTAAGTTCATTTGATCAAGCATTGAGTTTAGGTTCTGGATCTCCTTGTTGATTGTTTTTCCTTCATGATTGAAACCTGTTAGTGGGGTTAGTGGGGTATTTAGGTCTCCAACTATGATTGTGTGAGAGTCAACGTTCTCTTTTCGTTTGCTTGGTAGTTGTCTTAAAAAACCTGGTGCTCCTGTGTTGGGTGCATATACATTTAGGATGGATATTTCTTGCTGGAGAAATCAGCCTTTTATCATTAGGTAGTACCCTTTTTAACTTTTGATGACTTGAAGACTGCTTTGTCTAATATTAGAATAGCTACACCTGCTTTCTTCTGTTTTCCATTCACCTGAAAGGTCATTTTCCAGCCTCCATCCTTGAGTCTGTTGGTTTCTTTTGTGGTGAGATGAGTTTTCTGGAGCCAGCAGATTGTTGGATTATGCTTTTTAATCCAGTTTGCTGCTCTATGTCTCTTCAGTGGTGCATATAGTTCCTTCATGTTGAAGTTGATTATTGATATGCGAGAGTTTTTTCCTGTCATAGGGCTCTTGGGGGTTGCTTTGTTTCCTTTTAACTTTTGCATTTATATATGTGTGTTTTCATTTTTGTGGGTGCTCTGTATGCTCTGTTAACTCTGTGTTTGCCTGTACTTTTGAGATGTGCATGGCTGTTCTTTTTTTCCCCCCCTGTGCTCAACACATTCTTTAGAGACTCCTGAAGGGCTGGTCTGGAGGTGGCATATTTTCTTAGGGATTGGAAGTCTGGGAAGGATTTTAATTCTTGTCACTGATGAAGCTTAGCTGAGTAGGAAATTTTTGGTTGGAATTGATTATCTTTAAGGACATTAAAAAATGGACTCCAATCTCTTCTGACTTATAAGTCTGGAGCAATTCTGATGGGTTTTACCTGGTAGGTTGTCTTACCTTTCTCTCTTGCTGCCTTTAGGAATTTTTCTTTCTTTTTTTGAGTTGGAGTCCCACTCTATTGCCCAGGCTGGAGTGCAGTGGGATGCTCACAGCCACCCCAGCATCGACCTGCTGGGCTCAGGCGATCCTTCCACCTCAGCCTTCCTAGTATCCAGAACTACAGGAATGCACTACCATGCCTGGCTAATTTTGTGGTTTATTGTAGAGATGCAGTCCTGCCAAGTTGCCCAGGCTGTTCTTGAACCCGTGGACTCAGGCAATTCACTCACCTTGGCCTCCCAAAGTGCCGGGATTACAGGCTTGTGCCACCATGCCTGCCTGGATTTTTTCTTTCATGCTTACTTTTTTGGAGGCAGATTACTATGTGTCTTGGTGATGGTCTTCTCATGTAATATCTTGCAGTGGTTCTCTGAATCTCTTGCACTTGGATGGATGTCTTTCTATCAAGATGCAGGAAGTTTTCTTGAATGTTCTCATGGAGTATTTGTTCCATGGTGTTCTCATTTTCCCTTTCTGCTTTGGGGTTGCCAATCAGGTGTAGGTTTGGCTTTTTGACAATATCACACAGATTTCAGAGGTTTTGTACCTTCTTTTTGACTTTTTTCCCTTATTATTTTAACAGACTGTGTTAATTCCATATTTTGGTCCTCAAGATCTGAGATTCTTTCCTCTGCTTGGTTGAGTCTGCTCCCAATACTTGTCATTTTGTTACTGATTTTGAGGATGGAGCTCTTTATTTCTGTTATTTCAGAATAGGTTTTTTTGAAGCTGGCCAATTCTATTTTTACTTCCTGTATGATTTCTTTGAGCCTCGCTTCATGTTTCCTTTATGTTCCTGTTCATTTGTGCCATCCAGTCTTTGATTTCTGTGGCTGTCAACTGGGGAAGGTCGTTCTGGGAGATTTCCATTGTTTGTGCTCTGATGGCTGCTTTTTTGTGTGCTGTCTCATTAAAAGTCTGAGAGTTGTTTTTGTTTCTTCATTGATTTTTCCCCATTTGGGTCAGATCTCTCTTTACTCAGTGAGAGAGAGGGGAGCGTCACCCTGTGGCAGGTGCCTGTTAATGCAGATTTTCTCTCCTGTTGCTTAACTAGTCAGATCAGTTTTCAGCCCCCTGCTGCATGTGACTGATGGCAGGCAGGGAGGAGGTGAACCAACCCATTGCATCTCAGAATCACTTGCCCCCCTCCTTCACCCAGTGTGTGATCTCAGCACCTATACCACCTAGCTTGTGGTGGGGGGATGGGGTGCCTGGATTCCTGTGCCTGACTTTTTGGACTCTGTGTGTGCAAGGGGACCTCTGTGGGGTACAGGGTGTTTTACCCTTCCAAACGTGTTCAGAGTGCCTTTTAAAATCAGTGGCTGGATCCCCACTCTCTGCCCTGTCCTGCAAGAGAAGAGCCATCTGTTGCTCCACCAGGTGCTGGTGGAAGGTATGTCAGATTCACCCCACAGGTGGGCCTTCCTTCCATGGAATCCACTCCCTGATCCACCTAGGCGGTAGTATCCACCATTGCATCCTGATCAGGTTTCCTCTCAAGTTAAACTGATGCTTCGCCCACTGTTGGGAAGGAATGAACTGATTCAAAGCATCTTATAATCACTCAACTGCAGGGTGCCAGCCCCTGCAGGTTTTGGGGCTCCCTGGAAAGATGGGGCGGCGTCGGCGATTTGAGGGATAGATATGAAGAAGAGAAAGAAAGAGAGAAAGAAAGAGAATGGACTCCTGTCTAGTGCAGAAGCCATTTAATGGAGGTTTCCATGCTCTTTTTATCCTAAATTTTCACAGGTTAGATCACGAGGTTTTCATGTGAACACAAAGCCAGGCGGATGAGGGGCACCCCCCACCCACCAGGTGTTTCCTCAGGCATGAGGAAGAGCAAACCCAAGATTGTCTTACTCTTTCCCCATGCTTGGTTAATGTTCCTCAAAAGCAATCTTTCCCTGATGTCACAATGTTTCTAATAATCAATAGCTTTTAAATCCCTTACATACACAATACCTTAGGTGATGACTAACTTATTTTAATAACTTTCTTATTCTATACTAATTAACACCAACCCCAGTTACTATGCTAAAGCTTCAACTGTATGGTTACTATGACAACTCTTAGCAAATACAGCTTAGACCGATCCTTAAAGAATGTGGCCCAGTCCAAAGATCATGCCGGGCTCTCTTCAGCACAGTATTCTATTCTGTGAAAGCAAATACCCTAAATTATCACTAACCTAAGACTTAGACACTATAATACTAAAACTGCCTAACCTACAATTCTTCTAAGTGTATTGTATAAGCTTAACTCAATTCTACTAGACAAAAAACCTCACACCAATTATAGCTAGAGCCAGTTTGAAAGGATGTAGCCCAGTCCAGGATACAGGTTGGGTTCTTAGGAATGTAGCCCAGTCCAAAGTACATGGTGGGCCACTTCTCAGAACGTTGATTACAATCTCTTAACAAAATGGCTGCTCTAAAATCTTATTCTCTATATACCTATACTAAACTTAAACCTATGATTCTAATACAAAAAAGGGCTTGCAATTATATTAAGGCTCTTGAATGTGACCTGAATTCGAACAGCTTGTATAAGGGCCAAAACCGCAGTCTGTGAGAAACGGGAGCAATGAGTTTCCAAAGCTAACCATGCCTGTTGTAGTTTCAGAGCCTCATGCTTAGATCATCAGAGTTATTTCTGGTTAAATATGCTAAATTATTAGAGGGGAAGGTAATGGCGTCTACAGCTCCCGAACACATCCCAGAGGTCTCGGGGTCCACGGCCCTCCCTGATTTCTAGGGTTCAGTGGGCCTCCTTGGCCGGCTGCCAACATTTTCTGAACAGGAACAAGATAGGAATGTCAACTCTCACCACTCTTTTTCAACATTGTACTGGAAGTCCTAGCAAGAGCAGTCTGGTAAGAGAAAGAAATAAAACACATCCAAATCGGCAAGGAGGAAGTCAAACTATCTCTATTTGCAAATGACACAATTGTATACCTAGAAAACCTGAAAGTCTCCTCTAACAAGCTTCTTGACCTGATATATGACTTCACTAAAGTCTCAGGATACAAAATAAATATACAAAATTTTGTAGCATTCTTATAAACCAACAACATTCAAGTCAAGAACCAAATTAAGAGCTCAATCCCATTCATACTAGCAACAAAAAAATAAAATACCTAGGAATACATCTAACTAAGGATGTGAAAGATCTCTAAAAGGAGAACTATACAATGCCCATTAAAGAAATTGTAGATGACAGAAACAAATGAAAAAAACATCTGATGTTCATGGACTGAAAGTATCAATACTTTTTAAATGATCATTTTACCCAAAGCAGGGCAATCCCATTCAAAATACCAACTTTGTTTTCACAGAACTAGGGGGAAAAAAATCTTAAAATTTACATGGAATCAAAAAAAGAGCTTGAATAGTCAAAGCAATTCTAAGCAAAAGGAATACCTGTATAGGCATCACACTACCTGACTTCAAATTATGCTATAAGGCTATAGTAACTAAAACAACAATGTATTGGTACAAGAATAGATAGATAGATCAATGGAACAGAATAGAAAACCCAGAAATAAAACCACATACCTACAACCAACTTATCTTTGACAAAAATAGACAATGGGGAAAGAGCACTCTATTCAATAAATGGTGCTGGGAAAATTGACCAACCATACGCAGAAGAATAAAACTGGGCCCCTATTTCTTACCATATGCAAAAATTAACTTAAGATTGATTAAAGACTTAAATGTTTGGTCTGAAACTATAGAAATCCTAGAAGAAAACCTAGGAAGCACTGATCTGGCAAAGAATTTAGAATGAAGACCCCAAAAGCAATTGCTACAAAAACAAAAATAGACAAATGGGGTTTAATTAACTAAAAAATTTCTGCACAACAAAAGAAATAATCAACAAAGTGAAAAGAAAACCTAATGAATGGGAGAAAATATTTGCAAATTACATCTCAGACAAAGGGCTAATATCCAGAATCTACAAGGAACTCGATCAACTCAACATCAAAAAACAAATAATCCCATCAAAAAGTGGACAAAGGACATGAATGGACACTTCTCAAAGGAAGTAACACAAGTGACCAACAAACATGAAAAACTGTTCAGCATCACTAATCATCAGAGAAATGCAAATTAAAACCACAATGAGGTATTACCTCACGCCAGTCAGAATGGTTGTTATCAGAAAATCAAAAAACAAAAGATATTGGTGTGGTTATGGAGAAAAGGGAACACTCATTCACTGTTGGTGAGACTGTAACCTAGTTCAACCTCTATGGAAAACAATATGGAGATTTCTCAAAGAACTAAAAATTGAGTTACCATCTGGCCCAGCAATCCTACTACTAGGGATCTACCCAAAGAAAAAGAAACCAAATATATAAAAAGAGATACCTGTACTCATATGTTAATTTCGCATTATTGACAATAGCAAAATTATGAAACCAAACTAAGTTCCCACCAACTATTGAGTAAAGAAAATGTGGACTATATACCATGGAATACTACGCAGCCATGAAAATGAATGAAATCATATTCTTTACAGCAACATGGATGGAGTTGGAAATCGTCATCCTATGTGAACTGACACAGAAACAGAAAACAAAGTACTGCATGGACCTACTTATATGTAGGAGCTAAACGACTACAAAGATTAAAAAGTTAGACACTGGGGACACCAATAAGAGGCAGAAAGAGGGTTAGGGTTCAGAAATTAGCAACTGGGTACAATGTTCACTATTTGGGGTATGAGCCACCTGAGACCCAATCCCCACCACTATACAATATTTTTATGTAACAAACATGCATGTGTACCCCTGAGTCTAAAATAAAAATGGAAAAAGCCTAGATTGTATAATATGTGACTTATAACTCAATAAATCTATTATTTTAAAAAATGAAGTTATGAAAAAGTACTGTAACAAAAGGAAGAAACAAAAAAAGGAGAACAAAGAAAAAATCGGCAAAATGAAAAACAAACCACACAATGATAGACATTAATCTAACTATATTAATAATCATATTAATTAAGTGATCTAAACACCCCTATTATAAGGCAACAATATCAATTTGGATAAAATAAGCAAGTATGCTGCCTACAAGAAATGCACTTTAAATATAAATACACAGATAAGCCAAATATAAAAGGATAGAAAAAGGTATACCCTGCACTTTTTATAAATAACTGGAGTTATATTAATATCCGAGAAAGTAAATTTCAGAGCAAAGAATAAATATTATTTAAACCAAGGGGTCAGTTACTCAAGAGAACATACATGTTTATGTACTCAATAACAGAGCCTGAAAATGCATGAAGCAAAAATCGATAGAAATACGAAGATATTAAGAAAGGGATTGGCAGTAGTGGAATGCTACTGGGGGAGGGAGGGAGTGCACATAACATCAATAAGGGACCTGATTTCAAACCAGGGGAAGTAGAGACCAAAGGGAGGCCCAACGTTTACCTGAACAATCACCACCTGTGTAGCTATTCCTGAATTGTACCCCATATCTTTAAAATAAATAAAACAAAAAAATTCAAAAAAGGGAATACAAAGATAAAATTTTAAATCCCACAGTTATAGTCAGAAATCTCAAACTCCTCTGTCAATAACTAATAGGATATATACACAGAAAATCAGCAAGGATATAGACTTGAGCACTGCTGTGAACTAACTTCACTGAATTAATATTTATCGAACAATCAACTACAGCAGAAAACACATTCTTTTCCATGTATTTTGAATGTTCTCACAGAATATTTATCAGTATAGACCATATACTGGACCAAATACAAGCACCAATATACTTAAAAGGACTTCATGTCATCTAAACTACATTTTCTGACTATAATGGAATTAGAAATTAATAACAGCTCTCTGGGAAAATCTCAAATATTTGGAAACTTAATAGCATATTTCTAAGTAATCCATGGGTCAAAGAATAAATAAAAAAACTTAAAAATTGTATTTTTAAGTGAATGAAAACACAACAAAAGATTTGGAGTGTAGTTAAGGCACTACTTAGGTAGAAATGTGTAGTCCTAAATGTCAACCTTAGAAAATAATAAAGTTGTCAAATCAGTGACCTCAGTTTCCAACTCAAGAGAATAGAACATGATGAGAAAGTTAAAGTCAAAGTAAGTAAAAGAATGGATATAATAAATATAAGTGTAGAAACAAGTGAAATAGAAAACAGAGAAAATCAATAAAGTAAAAGCTGGTTCTTCGAGAAGATCAATGCAACTGATAAACTTCTAGCCATATTGATCAGAAAAGAGAAAGAAGACACAAATACCAATATCAGAAATGAGAGAGGTGATGTCATTACAGATTCTACAGATACTTGAAAGGATAAACAGGTGAATATTATAAACAACTTTATGTCTGTAAATTCAGTGACAGTTGAAAATGACAAATCACTTGGAAGATACAACGATGAAAACTCAAGATGAAATAGATCACTCGAACAGTGGTCTATTAAAGAAAATGCAATTATAGCTTAAAAACTTCCTACAAAGAAAACTCTAGACTCAGATGCCTTCAATGGTGAATTCTTCAACATATTTCAGAAATAAATAATAGCAATTCTGCACAGACTCTTCCAAAAAATTGAAGAGGAGGGAACAGTTCCCAATTCACCACATGATACCAGCGTTACTCTAATACCAAAAATCTTAAAAGGCATTACAGGAAAAAACAACTAAATGAGATTTGGGGCAACCCTAAAATAATATTCAAATATGTAAATAGGGAGGCTCAATCTGGATGAAAATTATGTGGGGCAGTGGTTAAGAGGGATCCTTTGAGCAGTGAAATCTCAGATAAAAATTTTTTCTCTATCACTTTACCAACTGCATGATCTTGGGCAAATAACTTTCCATATCTGACTCTCAGTTTCCTTATCTACAAAATCAGGGTAATAAACTTAGGCTGAGGATTATGATGAAGACTAAGTTAGATAATATATTTGCAGTGCACTTAAACAGTGCCTGGGTTACAACAGGCAATTCAATAACTATTAACTGTAATCAGATGATATTCTTAAGAAAAGGAGCCTTTTGCCTTTTGTGTTGTGAATACATGTTTGCAGCTTGTAGTTATTTTTCAATCAATGAAGCAACTTCAGAATTATTATTTTTCTTTGCAATTAAAAGAAGAATTAAAATCCTTTATAACTACATAAGTAACTTGCCTCTTAAGATAGAGTGGCTTTTTTAAATTTGTTTTTTCTTTCACAGGAAGAAGCAAGATATTTCTGCTTCAGTCCAGCATAAAAATTCCTTTTGGCCTTCTGTTTTCCTGAAAACCTGACTTACCCATACAGCAGTCACTCAGTCCAAGCTGAGACAGAGTTCCAAGAAGCCTCACTCACTGAAATCAACTATAGATTTATCCGAGCCCCTGTGGCTTAAAGCCTTCCTTGAGGTACAGGTCATTTAGAGGAGAGCTTTACATGGCTGCAAGGAGATCATCACCTTTCCCATGGCCTGGGAAACAAAAACCAAGAAATGGCCCTGAGTGCTGCCCTTGTTTATTTATGCCCTCACACTCAAGTCAACCAATACACCAAAGTGAAAAACATAACAAATCATTCAGAACTGGTGTGGCGTCCACACTCCTGAGTGCTTGAAGGCCGAGCTTCAGTGATCAGTGAAAGGCAGTCTCATCTCGTTTCTCCTGTCCTCAGCAGGAAGGTCTTGCTTTTTATTTTTACCACATGGGTAGGCGATGGTATGAGAAAAGAAAAGACTCGCCATGTCTGAGGGCAGATGAGACTAGAGGAAGCAGACAGACTGGTCCTGGTGTTTGAAGCTTTGGAAGCACAAAGACAGACGCTGCTTGCTTATTAATGTGCTTCAGTAATTGTCACAAAATCTCCTATGGGGAGGACCAGATAAATTAGTAAAGAAAGAGAAAAACTTATTGTGGTATTTTTTCCTCCTCTTTGGACCTAAGCCAAGGTTCCTTAACAGCAGCATTATTGATACTTTGGACCAGATAATTCTCTGTTGTCAGGGGCTGGCTTGTGCATTGTAGAATGGATATTTAGTTGCATCCCTGGCCTCTACCCACTAAGTGCCAGGATCAGCCCCCTTCCCAAGTTGTTAAAACTACAATGCTTTCAAACATTGCCAAATGTCCCCTGGGGATGCACCCCCTTGGAGTTGAAAAGCACTGACCAGTGGAGCAGCATGAGAGTAAATATCTTTTTCATTAGGGCCTCTATGTCTTTTACTTAGGAACAATTTAAAAAGGAGAGGAAAATAAATTTCTAAAGCTCACACAGCAAACCAGTGGGTAAGGAGGGAGAATAAGTGAGTTTGTCAGTGCTGATTGGGCAGACAGCCATCTCTTCTGAATGATCAGACATTTCCCAAGCAAAAAATAAGGCAACAATTTATCTAGTTGGAAAGTACAAAGTCCTGCAGGACTCTATGGTAAGAGCTGAGCTGAAGGACACAAAATGACTGGACAATATTTTCAAACATCTTATAACCTCCCCCCCCCTCCCCCTAGTGTAGAAGGACCAGGAATTCAACACAGCCCCAGCAGAAACAGAGCAGACAGGATGTGCACACAGGTGTCCATGAGCTTGAAATGTACTGTTCTTCCCTCTAGTAAATAGGAACTGAATGGTCCCAGGACAACACCTCATCCCCTGCCAGCAAAACTAGAAAGGGGTCAGTCAAAGAAACAAAGTTAGAGAAAGGAGATGGTCCCCTCCTCCTGAGTAAAAGTCATCAGAATTTCTTTTTCTTTTCTTTTTTTTAGAGAGGTCAGAAAAACTCCCACAGTTGGAGGGCACATGAAAGGGTTGCCCCATCAGGAATTTCTAATGGAGTAAAAACAGGAGCCGAGATTTAGAAAATGTATGCCAGAAATAAAAAGATAGAAATGGGGTATGCTGAATAATGCCCTCCCAAAGATGTCCACGTCCAAATCCCAGGAACCTGTGAATATGTTACTTTGTAAGGCAAAGGAGATTTTGCAGATGTGATCAAGTTAAGAATCTTGAGATGGGAAGATTATCCCGGATTATCTTGGTTTGCTCAATGTAATCACAGTGTTCTTAAAAGAGGGGTGCCAGAGAAGTCAGAGTTAGACAGAAGGCAGTGTAACAAAAGAAGCACAGGGAAAGGGAGAGAGAGTCGAGGATGCTGTGTGGCTGGCTTTGAAGACAGAGAAAGGGAATCACAAACAAGAAGACACAGGCAGCCTCCGGAGGTCAGAAAATGTTAGGGAGCAGATTCTCCTTAGAGGCTGTGGGAGGGATGCTGTCCTGCAGACCCATCTTAGATCTCCAGATCTTTGAGATAATACGTTTGTGTTGTTTGGGGCCAGTAAGTTTGTGGTAATTTGCTTCAGCAGCCGTAGGAAACAAACACAGTAATCCTCCACAGTGTCTCTGTGGTTCAGGACTAGAGACTCAGCTTTCAGACAAGCTTGATCACTAAGGAGTGGGGTCTTCATCATCATCTCTGAACCATATTTTTCTCCCCTGTAAATTAGCCAATCACTAGGTCCCTGCTGCTGTGACCCTTTACTTTCTGTCACTTCATCAATTTGAAAACACCCAGTCAGATGCTGGGGTGACAGCAAAAAATAGGGGCTGTGGTGTCAGCCTCTGCCTTTGTGGGATAATTTAAAATATGAACAGAGGGTGCCAAAAATGTATACACATTTTAAGAAAGAAAAAAACTGTATGAAAATTTTAATACTCAATATACCAGTAACAAAAGATGAATGCAAGTCACGTTTGACTTCTACAATTAAAAGAAGTGCTCAAAGTAGTTACCATCACCACGCAGACACTTCTGATTATGGCAAACTGAAAGTAATACATAGGTAACATGTCTTAAAATGTGTACACATGTTTTTGGTATACGTGGTAAATGTAGTCTGTGGCCCTGGTTCCTGACACAGGCTATTCAAAGCGTTTGGAATTTCCTGAGTGATGGGAGTATATTTTGTTATTCATAACAGGGCCCATCTGGACTACACCTGAGATTATGCTAACAAGGTGAGTCTTGGTGGAATCTAAAGTGTTTCAGGGGAGAAGCTGGCATGCCAGAGAAATCAAGCACAGGATTAGAGGGTTGGAACTTTCAGCCCCGTGCCGACACCTGTGGGGAGGGGAGAGAGACTGGAGATTGAGTTCAGTCACGTGGCCCATGATTCAATCAGACCTGTGTAATGAAAGCTCAACCACAAGGCTCAGAAAAGAGCTTCTTGGTTGATGTGTGTCTTGCGATGTGCAAGGGGGTCGTGCACCCTGACCCCACAGCACAGAAGTTCGGGCACTCAGGACCCGTACAAACCCTACCACTCTGTGCAGCTCTTCATCTGGTTGCTCATTTGTATCCTTTATAACTAAACAGTAACTGTCTGTATAGCACTTTCTAAGTTGTGCAAGTAATTCTAGCAAATTATTGAACCTGAAGAGGGATTGTGGGACGCCCGAAACTTATAGCCAGACAGAAGTGCAGGTGGACCCTAGGTCTTGCAACCAGCATCTGAAGTGAGTCTTGTGGTGCTGAGACCCTTCATGTGTGAGGTTGGATGCTATTCTTGGTAGCCAGTGTCAGAACTAAATTGGGTTGTTGGACACCCAGGGAAGTCACAGCTCCATGGAGCTTGGGTTCTCTCATCTAAGTGAGCATATTAGTGGGGTTCATGACTTTTTACAGTAACAGCCTTTTCCCCCTAAGTAATGTCTTAACCCCTAGTATATACATATACTATATAAATATATAGACAATTATACATATATAATATATGCTATATAATAAATTATATATAATATATAATAAATTAGAGCAAATTTCAGGCTCTGAATCTCTTTTAAGCCCTTCTTCTCCTTGTCTCTGATATACCTTTGTGAAAACCTAGGGCCCCACTTAGCGACTGGAAAACCATTGTCCCAGGTGATCTGAGATCCCCTTTCCTCTCAGAAAATTCTATTATGAGTTCTCAAAGTGTAACAAACAGAGATCTGATTTCCCCGAAGCCCTGAATTCTTCTTCAGAGGCCCCTCACTCCCTCAGGCAGCTACGAGGGGAGCTGATGATTAAGTCAGCATGCCTGTTGGCTGAGTTAGAAATGAGCCCTCGCTCCTGCTAAAGTTCCCTGCCCGAGACCCAAGGTCAAATGTGTGCGGTTGCAGAGCCCAGCTCTTTATTGTCAGAAATAAAATAAACTCCCGCTCCTCTCTCTTCCCCCACACAAGGCAGCAGGATGCTCTGGCCCTATCTCCGGTAATATCAGGTTTATAAGAACAGTTTCTCACTTTTATTCATTTGAGAATTGAATTAGCTTTCACATTTGCCTCCACGGCTTCAAAGAACATCTCCCAGCCATCATTTACCACACTATTAAATCGAGGAGCATCTTGTCGGTACATCTGATAATTTGATTCTGAGTGATGTTTGTGTTGTTGCTAAGCATTTTAGCCAGCAACAATAACGTTACGAATGTGTAGCTGGGCCTTTTAACTACCAACTCAAAAGAGATTTCGACAACTGGATGGAGCACTGGTAATGAAGAGACTAGATTACTTTAGAAGTTATTATGTTTCAATAGGGGGAACTGGATTCAATTTAGAGATACTCCCAGCTCTGGCCAGAGCAACATCTCCAGTTTCTTACATGAGATGAGGTAAAATCTCATGTTAAAGCAGCTGGAAATTTTCAAGTCCCAGCATATTAAGTAGGCTCAGGATTGTTACCATGAAGTTCCCTGTGTAGTTCAACCTTGTAAGCAAGACCTACCAGGAGTTATTGAATACAGGGTGAGGACATAGGCTTTAGACCTAAAAGACTGAGGCTCTGCTACTTAGGCAAATTACATGTTTCTCGCTTTCCTCTCTTGTAAAATCAGGAAAATAATAATAATAAAAAGGACTGCAGAAGGGATTACCTTAGATCAGGATTTCTCAACTTTGGCACTTGTGACATTTGGGGTCATTCTTTATTGTGGACCTTTCTCGTGTGTGTTATGGGATGTTTACCAGAATGTGTACCAGACTCCTTGGTCTCTACTCACTGGATACCAGCAGCAAATCTTTTCCAGAATAGTCATCAAAATTGTGTTCACATATTGTCAACTACCTCCTACAGGCAAAATCAGCTCTGATTGAGAACTACTGGTTGTGATATTGTTTTTAAAGCTCTTAGATGCACTTAGCATTTTAGCCAGCAATAATAACATTATGTATAGCTGGGCTTTTCAGCTACTGGATCAGAAAAGATTTTGACAACTGGATGGAGCAATGGTAATGAAGAGACTATATTACTTTAAGTTATTATGTTTCAATAGGGGGAACAGGATTCAATTTACTCCCAGCTCTAGCCAAAGTAACATCTCCAGTTGACATGCCATAAGGGCTCAGTAATTGGTAACTTATTAATATTTTTTTAAGTCTGTGAAGAACCTGAACTGCTGTCATTAGTTGGGTGTGCTGTCCTTGAGCCTCGGTTATTCTTGATCAACTAGAATAGTCTGAGATCCAGCTCTGGAGGACATCTAAGGAGCCGTGAATTCTGGTGACTTTTGTGAGACCTGATAGCCCAAGTTCTCTGTTCTCTCAACTCAGTGCACAAGTCAACATAGTCATCATTTTTTTGAGAGGAGGATACCTCCATGGACAGGTGAGATTGGCCAATCCAATGTATCTCTCAATAATGAATCCTTCTGTTTAATAAATATTTGCTGTGTGTCTATTACACACCAGGTTCTGTGCTGGGAATCTGTAATATAATGAATAATTCCTTGTGTCTGTTTCCTAGAAGTTACAGGGCAGCAGGGAACACAGAGAGATAAAAGACTATTACAACATAGAACTATGCCAGAAAAAAAAATTTAGTCATCTAACACAATCTAGAATGTCAGAGAAAAAGTCCTTGATGATGCCTCAGTTTTGAAAATTTAGGACCTAGTGTATGTTTCCTTCCCAAAACTGGTTACAAGGATACATCTCATAGTCAAGTTCTTCACTTTTCAAATAAAAAAGCTTTGGGGCAAAGATGGGGTAAGTCTTGTTCAAGGAAGACCCATGAATTTATGCCAGATTTGAGTTTTGATTTTTTCACTCCAGATCTCTCACCTTAGCTAGCCAGTCAATATAAGAAAGAGAACGTAGTCAACAAAATGTTTTATTTCCTTGTAAGGCATTCTGACCAGGGTGTGTATGGGTGTGTGTGTGTGTGTGTGTGTGTGTGTGTGTGTGTGTGGTGAAACTACTGAGAGACTGGGAAGATGTGTCTGCAATTTGTCTATTGCTGGATGTTTCAAAGAGAATGGATCTCTCACAGAGGCAATCATTGGCATGAAGTGGTCTACAATCTCCTGCATACTATCTTATGGGACTGAGTGCCTCTCCAGTGAAGGCATTGACTGAAGACTATGAGTGGACATCTCCATGTTTTAGAAGTGTGTCAGTGGTGCAAGGCAGATACGTTGTGCCACATTTAACCCAGAAAATGGCAGATAGTGCTTCATAAGTATTTGGTGTTTTAATTAATAATTGAATGAATGAATGCAGAGGAGGTGAATAAATCAATGAATAAAACTTGAGACAAGAGAGTTCTCCTATGTCCACCCCAGGACTGAGGTGTAGTGTTCACTGATTATTCTGTCTATTCAGATTGGTTCTTTTTCAGGAAATTGCTCCCCCTCCCCCCATTTACACCATTTGTTTGGTTTCCTTTAGAAACACCATTCTCTCAAATGGCCCTGAATCTTTAGACCCTGTTATAGGTCCATGAGTGTGCATCTGACCCAGAATGAGTCATAGTACATTACTGTGCCCTGGAAATAGCTGAGTGGTCCAAGAATGGGCACCTAACCCAAGCTAAGCCTACAAGTCACTCCATTAGGACTTCTGGGACTTAGCCTTGAGGGAATAAACTCAGTATCCCTCTGAGGACTGATATCATAAGTAGAAAACTCAGAAGCTCCATGGAAGTCTTTAGGAAAGGCAAAAGATTTATAGGATCTGAAAAGGACAAAAGACATGAATAGATACTTCTCAAGATATACGGGCAGCCAACGGGCACATGAAAAAGTGCTCAGCCTCATTAATCATCAGAGAAATGCAAATCAAAACCACTTTGAGATACCACCTAACTCCAGTAAGAATGGCCATCATTAATAAAACAAACAACAACAGATGCTGGTGAGGATGTGGAGAAAAAGGAACACTTCTATACTGCTGGTGGGAATGCAAACTAATACAACCTCTTTGGAAGATGGTGTGGTGATTTCTGAAAGAACTAGAAATTGACCTTCCATATGACCCAGCAATCCCCCTATTGGGAATATACCCAAAGGAATTCAAATCATGTTTGTTGCAGCTCTATTCACAATAGCAAAAACTTGGAACCTACCATGCTGCCCATAGAAGCTGGACTGGATTAAAAAATGTGGTATATATACAATGGAATAGTATGCAGTCATAAAGGACAAACATATGGACTTCATAGCAACTTGGATGGATTTAGAGTCTATCATACTCAGTGATCTATCACAGAAACAAAGAACAGAGTTCCATATGTTCTCACTCATAAGTGGACTTTGAACAATTGTCATAATACTATAAGAAAGGAATTGGCAGTAGTGGGAAACTGTCAGGGGAGGGGGGGTGGGCTTGGAAGTTGATGGAACTGCCAAGGGAGGGAGGGGCACACCTCATCAACAAGAGTACTTGCATAATGAACATTTGTATACCTAACTCTGAATTGAACCCCCCTTCTTTAAAATAAAAAAAGAAAAAGAAAATAAGACTCAGGAGCTATTGAGAAGATCACATTATTTGCTAAGTAGTCAAAGCTCACTAGTAGTGAGAAAGACTAGGAAACAAGCAGACAATTATTATGGAAATGAAAAAAAGGGTCCCAATATGTCCTTGGTCTTACAGTTCCTGAGGCCCACCTACATTCCTGCCTTTCCTTTGGCTGACTTGTTTCATTCTTTTATAAGATTCCCCAGTGTCCTTGTCATTCTATTTTTCCTTAAGTTGTTTTGAGTTGTGTGTCTGTCACATGCAATCTGAAGAGTTCTGGCTAAACACACAGACCAGGCATTCCTTCTGCATGGTTTGTCACTTCTTCAGATGGTATTAGATGGACACACACCACAATATTGTAAATCATAAGCATAAGGCCCTTGGTCTGTAATAAAGCAACATTCTCTTTCAAATGCATTCAATACACCACTATAAGAGTAATAGATCAGAAGTTGCTTCATAACAAAGATGCCAATATTCTAGGAACTCAAGATGGAGAATTTACTGGGGAGAGAAGAGTGGTCTATTGACCTGCTACAAATGTTCTGGCTCTGCCATTATTCAAATATTTCTGTTGTCTGGAGTCTAAATTTTTTTCTCTACCCTATCTTCATCTGTAGCTCCTAAGAAAATGGGAGTGCCTTTCAATTAAGCTTTCCCTACCGGTGCTATTATGAACCAATGCTACATTGTGAAAATGCCTGTTCATGGTATAGTAGTTTATAGCATCGAATAGCTTAAGCTGATGATTAATCTACATAGTTTAGATGCCTCCATTCAGAGAGGAAGGAAAACCAGCAGGCTTTCTCCACTGACAACCACTTTTCTAAGCACTGTCCAAATATTATCTCTCATTTGATTCCCCACTAACATGCAGGGAGGTATTGGCATCCCCATTTTGTGAAGGTGTAAACTAAGGCTCAGAATAGTGAAGGAAATTATCCAGCTGGTCAGTTTCAGAAAAGGGGTTGGAAATCAGATTCGTCTGGCTCCCCAGTCTGCCTTCTTTTCTTGTTGAGATTCTTCAGGGACACAGAGAGAATACATAGGAGGATTCCCTGACTTCCTAGAGTTAAAGGGATTCTTAATTTACTCACCCAGGCTCTTCTTGCAGAAACACAGACACCTTCAGGCAAGGAAGGATTAGGCACAGTGTGTAGAGCTTAGAATCATGCAAGGCCACTCTCTTTACAACACGAGGACCCTATTCCAGGAACCTAAACATTTTTGTAAAATAGGAGGAAACATCCAAACCCTGTTTGAACCTAATTCCAGACACTGGCTTCTTCTCCCCTTTGCTGTTCATATCACATTTCTTCTTCCTTCTCAGGTGGGTTCAAAGCCGTGGAAACAGTTTACTAGCTTCTCTCTTCATTCCCATTTCTATCTTGCACCCTATAGCAAATATAAGATCTGAACAAAATGCAAATCTGGTTGACATTTCTACTTCACTTAAAACCCTTCGCTCCATGGCTTATCCTGACTCTCAGAATAAATGCTGTGATCCTGAGAAGAGCTCTGAGGCCCTCCACCACCACCCAGGGCTTCTCTCACAACCAATTCTGTTTTCCTAGTTCCTGTACCTTCTTCCCTCTCCCTCCCAATCACTCACCTCTACCTTGGAGGTCCTGGCTTAAAGGTGTCTTCCTCTGAGAAGTGTCTTCTGAACCCCGAGACCGGGTTAGGTACCTGCTCTATCTGGTGATACCTGTACTTGGTCTTTAGTAGCAATGCATGAGTAACTGTTTCCCACTGTGTTCCTTACTAACCTGCAGAATGATGGGTCACCTACAATCACTAGGTTATTCTTTCTGTAGAGAATCTTTGATATCTGTTGTTTAATTGCCATTCTCATCACCCCTAATTATTTCACAGAATGTAATTTGTTCCCAATCTCTCCACCTTATTTCTTTTGTGCCGGTTGACACACTCAACTTCTTAAAACACTGCTTTGAACTTGAAGCAGTCTTGCTTTGAAATTTTTGTTGATTTTGTATTGCCTATCACAACTACAACAAAATGATATTCAAAACTCTTCAAACGTGGTCCCAACTTAGGTTTCCAGCTTTAATCACCACCTTCCTTTTGAATCCTAGTCAAGCAAGAAACTTTATCTCCCTTTCTTCCTTTGCGTCTCTTCTTTTTCTTTCCTCCTCTTCTCCCTCCCTTCCTCCCCTTCCTTCTTCCTTCCCTGCAACTTTTCCTTCTTCCTCTCTCCTCTCACTCTCTCTATCCCACCTTTACCCTTACTCAACAAAGGTTTCAGTCATGGCTGCCTACTTCTGAGTTTACCAATTCCAGCTGCATAAGGAATTTACTTGGGATGTTTTCCAGCTTTTTGTGGAGACCTGAGCTTCAATCTCCCCACTCCATTCTCTCAGGCATTCCTGTTTACTTAATATGGGATCAGATCATACAGCAGAATGTTTTTAAGTCCCACAATTGATTCTAAAGTGCAGCTGAAGTTGAGAACCACAGATCTTCATTTTCCAGGCATTGGATTGATTTCTTTCCCTGTGGGCTTTACAGTGTAGTAAGTTATGCAGTGGTAGTTCTCATGGGGGGATATTTTGCTCCCCACTCACCTCTGGATGTTTGAACAACATCCAGAGATATTTTTGCTTGCCACCACTGAGAAAGGATGCTTCTGACATCTAGAGAATAGAGTCCAGGGATGCTGCTGAACATCTTATAATGCACAGGATGGCAACCCCAATGTCTTCCTGCATGCCACGAAAAGCCATCTGGTCCAAAATGCCAATAGAGCCAAGGTTCTAAAACCAGATTGTAAAGGAAAGCATCAGAAAGGAATAATCACACAAGAATGTATTCGCTAACTGGAACAAGAGCAATAAAGGAAGATGTGGGGTAACTGGGTGTGCCGCACAAGGAGATCTGAACTACCCTGGAAAGAATGGTATTTGGGCAGACGTTTGCAGGAAGGGCATCAGTCAATCACCTTGCAAAAGGATTGGGGATGGGAGAGCATTTCTGATGGCTTCTGCAGCAAAAGGATGGGGGATGAGAAAGCATTTTTGATGGCTTCCGCAGCAGCTTTGGAGAATTCATAGAACTTAGAGAAGATCAGATGGGCTGAGACATCAAAAAAGAGAGGGGGTTGGAAGAGAATTTTAACCTTGCCCACCAGAGCAATGGGAAACTCACTGAGAGGCCAGGAGGACATATTTCTCACCATATCTGCAATATCGCAAAGTATCTCTCTAGCTGGCAAGTGGAAATTGGCAGAACAAGGGTAGGTATCCCAGGATTCTGGGAGAGACATTAGACTGGGCTGGTGGTGAGAGAATTTGCGAAAAATAGATGCAAGAGATATTTAGGGATAAGTCTGATAATCTCTGTCTATACCTCATACTTTTTAACCTCTAAGTTTTTGATGGTGTCGTTCTTTAACTTGAACTACCCTCCTTGTCTACTTGAAACCCTAATCACTCTTTAGATCCTAACCCAAATAAATGCTGTTGGAAATTTCCTGACTTCCTCAGCCAGTTTCTCTGCCTTAGAAAACCTAGAGCTCTCTGTACCTTTGGGGCAAGCTCTTCCTTGTGATGTGCAATTTGTACACATTGGGTTTATCTTCCCTACAAAATGGTAAGGTTCTTGATGGCAAGAATCTGTCTCGCTCACCTTACTTCCCTCACAGCACTTTGGACACATATTTCCAGATAGACAAGAAGTGCTTGCTAATAAAGACCTCAAACCTGCTCAGACTAACTTAAAACAAGGGTTTCTTTGAAGGGAGACTGGGCATGGCAGATGCCCCCTCTTATTGTCTGCCCAGCATCCACTTCCTGGTAACAGCATCCAGCTGTCCCTTTGGATAGTGTCGCTTTGCTTTTCCTTAGTCCTCATGGTTTGACTGGGGGCTGACGCCACTCCACTGTGAATTCGAAGGGCAGATTGACTAATCAGCATAGTCTTGGTTCATAGGTAGATATGTGACCCAAATCACTCAATGAGCATCAGGCCCCCAGTTTACTTCAACCTACATGGAGTGCTTTTGCCATTGCAGTTGCTAAGCCAGAACTTTTGGGAAATATTGCTAAGACTTTCTGAGAATGAAGTCAACCAAGAGGAAAGAAGACACAAGAGATGGACAGGGGGCCCCTAAGGGCATGGCCTAAGGACCTGCAGCCATTTGTGCTGGGACCTTGCAGCTCTGTGAGCCATCAGACTCACGTGGTACTAACTTAGTTTGAGTTGTATGGGTTCTTTTGGTTCTAAGCACCAAAGACTAATACAACAAGTGTCATTCAGAAGCCAAGGGTGGGAATTTCAGTCACAACTCCCAAGCATCTTAGGGGTGTGGCTGGGTGGGAGACACGTTTGTCTCCCTCTACCTGTCTGCTCCATTCCTTTCTCTCTCTGTCTCTCTCTGTCTCTCTCTGTTTCTCTCTTTGTCTCTTTCTGTCTCTGTCTGTCTGTCTGTCTCTCTCTCTCTCTCCCGCTGTCTCTCTCTCTCTCTCTCTCTCGCTGTTTCGTCCTCTCTTTCTCTCTCTCTCTCCCCCTGCATGTCTAGAGTTCCTGAGCCAAGTCTCAATCCCTGAGTGATGCCTTGGTTTTCCCACTTCAGATTTCAATTTCATTTCTATCCTTGGCCCAACCCGTGGTCATGAGGCAGAACCAAAAGGCTCATTATACACTCAGCAGGCTCTGTGGAAGCCCATTTAGAAATAGGCTGCGAGGAAAGCACGCCGAGTGATCAACATGCCAGTTACATGAACGACGCCTTTTCACCATTCATAAGCACAGATGGAAATCATATGAGCAACACTTGTCTCAGCTCCAGAGCCCCAGCCAAGCCCCTGGTGGGAAGAGGATCTCACGTAACCATTCCCGTGAAAGGGAGGACTGTGTGCTGACACTTTTATTATTTTCTGTGGGCCGAAATGATGGCCCCATAGTAAAATCTAATTACATCTTCCTTTGTCTTATCTGAGATACACAGTGAAAGCCCCTGTCCCACCTGTCTCAGAGAGGAACACAACAAGCAGAGCCCCTGAGCAAGATTCTTCGTCTTAGTGCTTTGAACTGCATCCCTTTGACCCATCCTTCCCATTGGAGATGCACAGGCTCCCACTCAACAAGAAGGGCCTCAGTTTTGTCATCCGAAAAGGGGATGCTAATAACAATAACAAGTAAGGTTTAGATGAAGGGATGATTTTGAAGTCCCAGGCATATGATAGACCCTCCATAGGTATACACATTCCACCTCTGTATCCCTTTTTATACTTCCTGATTCTACCTTGATTTGACAGATCATTGGGAGTGTTTTTAGCAGGGACAGGGTGTGATGCCAGTGTTTTATTCTCCCTTTGCATTGAGAGTTTTGCTTACCTCCTTTTTTTCCCTCCCATTGGAGTCTCTTTGAGGGATCCAGCATGTATAGACCAAATTCTCTCCCAACCTGCTTCATAGACTGCTGAAGAATCCTGATGAAGGGATAGAGATCCCAGGATGAATTGCCAGTCTCTAAAGTCAATACCTGTTCAGAGGCTACCCTGAAAGTGAATGATTACTGGCGGGGATAGCTTGCCGAAATGGGCTGATGAATTGGGACCCATACAGTCACAATAAAGATTGGGATGCTGTCAGGAGACCAGATTAGATTTTTCCGGACTGCAGTAGGCTGCAATCATCTTGTTATGTCAGTTTGTTTATTGTTTTGGATCTTGAATTATTTTCTCAGTGCAGGTGTATTCAAAATAATTACTCAAATAATTTGGGTAGAAGACGATTAATCCCACTTATATTCCCCCATTAATTAGCGAAACGGGTGACCCTAGGGGGATGGTTACCCTGTATTGTTCAGGAATACTTTATCACGGTGGGAATTTCATACCCAGTAAATTGCTAATGAAAATGTCATTTTCCTGCTGAGTTTACCTGACATACTATTTATCTTTCCACTGCCGTTAGAGATAGAATTACTGTCATATTTACTACAAAAAAAATGGAATTGATTTTTAATTAGGATTTCTAGAACTAAAGGTTAAAGATGGTTTAAAAACATGGAGCTGCGGTTTTCTCCTCTAGGATCTCTGAGATGGCTGGCTTCTGCTTAGTATGGTTAGAGGCCAGAGTTATCACTTGCACTGAGAATGCCTCACGGTTAACCCTTCATACTTTCATGTGGAGCAAGAATGTGGACAAATACTTCTCCGTCCCTGCCTCTATCCCTTTTGCAAGGCAGGAGTGCCAGGGTGTCAAAATAGAACAGATTGCTTTGGTTTGTGTAACAAGGGTCGCTAAAATTGCAATCTTACCTTCGCAGATGACTCGGGGAATATTCTGATAACCTCATGCAGGCATTTCATATACAGGCAATTATAGGGAGATAGATTAGGGTGTCCAGAAGAATCATAACTTCCTTTTGCCTGATTTATAAGCCATATCCTTATTTTTTCATAAAACCATTTATAATATCAACATCATCTAGACAGCTGTCTATGGGAGTTGGTTTCTCCAAAGCATATGCTGACTCCTGGCTGGCATGGGACATAAAATACTGGTGGCAAACATCCTGGGAGAGCCCATTCCATGGAGAGGTTATGAGCTCTGGTTCTGGTGTTAGGCCTGGGCCTGAGTCCCAGCTCTACCACTCATGAGCTGTGTGATGGTGGGCAAGTGGCTTCCCCTCTATGGGCTTTGGTTTTCCCTTTTGTAAATGTGGCATAATAATAGTTCTTACACTGTAGGATTGTCGTTTGCAGCAAATAAACTGAATCTTGAAAATGGATTAGCACTGGACCTGACACATAGCACTCAACAAATAGTAGTTATAATTAAAGGACTGTGTTCATAATTCATTCTTTCAAATATCTGTGAATTTGTATGACATCACTAGACACCCATCCCTGATGCTGCCTTCAAATACAGACTCAATTATATTGGCCATTGTAAGGAAAGCTGTTTCCGTTGCCTGTTCTTCTCGCTCTTGTTCTTCCTGTTCCCGGTTCTTTTCCTGGGTGCCCCCACGGTCATTATCAGCCATTTCTTTCTCACTCTGGTGTTCTACCACATGAAGCCTGGGTCCGCTGTTCTCCCCTTCCATAGTTCCCAGTCCAGGACAATGAGGATGAGAGACTGAGGAAGACAAAGAATATCCACTATCCTCAGCATTATGGATTTGAAAGCACAATGCCATGGAATGGCAGAAATACTGGAAGAATCTCTGGGCTGCCCTTTGGTGTGCTTTTCAGAGGAAGCCACGAATTGCCCCTCCTGGTAAGTTCTTTATGCCTTAAACAAAAGAGATCATTGAAAGGAAGGACACGAGTGTCTCAAAATGGTATTTTGGTACTAAAGGATGTCTTAAAATAGCATCCATACACTTTCCACTGGGGCAGGAAGGACCTGAGGAGAGAGAGAACATTAAGTCGGGAAAAGCCAAAATGATTGTCAGCATTATCTTCCCCTGATGGGTAAAAGGGCTCTCTGTGACACGCGGCCGTGCTCTCCAGCTGATGAGTTCCTGCAACAGGAGAGGAGCCTTGTGAAAAGGTGAAGGGGGGACATACCTTCTCAAAGAACAGCGCCAGGAAGTTTTAGCCTGCTGGAGCCCCTTTAAGCAGTAGGAAGAGGGGAAGAGGAATCTGTTCCTCCCAAGTCTGACCTGAGACCCCGAAGACAAAAATCAGGCAGGCCATAGGTGACAGGGTGACAACTGTGCTAACCTCTGCTTCTGCATGCACTCTCTGTTTCCAGATGTGTCTGCTGAGTTCCACCAAAGACTCCCTGACTCACAAGACTTAATGAGCCAATGCACACAACACAGAATCTCTGGGAGACACAGAGGTTACAGGGTACATCCATTGTAAGCAATTTAAAAATCCAGGCTAGATGTGTCTGTTCTCCAAATTCCATCTTTGAGGGACTCCTTCCACCTTAGGGATCAGCAAACTCTTTTCTTAAATGGCCATATGTGGTAACTATTTTAGGCTTTGCAAGCCAAGAGGTAAAAGCTAAGATATTATATAGGTTCTTATATAACCATTTAAAGTGTAATGGTTTAACAAACACAAAAACTATTCATAGCCCAAGGGCCATACAAAAAGAACTGTACTTGCCACTTAACTCCAGTAAGGATGGCCAACATTACTAAATTAAAAAAAACAGCAGATGCTGGCATGGGTGCAGAGAAAAGAGAATGCTTCTACACCATTGGTGGGAGTGCAAATCAGTCCAACCTCTATGGAAAACAGTGTGGTGATTTTTTTAAAAACTAGAAATTGACCTCCCATATGACCCAGCAATCCTCCTTCTGGGAATATACACGGAGGAACTCAAATCATTCTACAAAAAAGATACCTGCACATGCATGTTTATTGCCACACTATTCACATTAGCAAAAACATGGAGCCAACCCTACTGCCCATAGAAAGTGAACTGGATAAAGAAAATGCAGTACGTACACATGATTACAAGTATTACACAGCAAACTGGATGGGTTTAAATTTCATCATACTCAGTGATCTGTCACAGAAACAAAGAATTGAATACCACATGTTCTCCTTCATAAGTGGATCCTGAACACTTATCACAATGCTACAAGGGAGGAATAGGCAGTCGCAGGACATACCAGGGGAGGGAGTGGGAAGGGGGGGCGGCATATGGCATCACAAAGTGTACCTGATCCTAAACCAGGAAAGTGAGGACCAGTTGGGGGCCCAAACTTCACCTGCACATAGACTACTCATGTGCCTAATCCTGACTTGTACCCCACATTGCAATAATAAAATAAAGAAAAAAAAGAGCCAGGCACGGCCAGTGGACTATAGTTTGTCCTACATAATTCTCAAATTTCTGACTCCTCATTTTGCCCTGATACACCCAAAGCACTCAGATCCTTCAACTCTGCCCCGGTTTGTACCCCTAAGCCTAACCCAGTTCACAAAAACAGACAGATGCTACAACAAACAGCTAAGGGGCTCTAAACAGTTAACAGGAGGAAACTTGTTTGAAAATGATCAGGGTTATGGATGGCTATTCTTTTCCTGTCATATGAGGAAAGATTGGGGACATTGGTGGAAAGGGACCCACATCTCAGGGTTTCTGCTCATGAGTCAGTGAAATGAGGTCATGTTTCAAAGTGAGGGTAATGCCTCTTGGTCTGTTCTAGGGGGAACTGGTTTGGTGATTTGTGGAAGAGAACAAAGCCCACCATTGCTATATCCGTGTTTATGTCCAGTTCCAAAACAAGGTATATACATCCATTGGGTAAGATAAGGCATCTTAATGCTAGACTTATTTTTCTTCAGAAACCTTTCAAGACAAATCACCTGGCTACCAAACTACATAGAAGTCTGGATTTCTTTAGACACAGCTGTCAGCAACAACTCAGTTATCATTTCTTTATTTATTTGTTCAACACACATTTATTAGACATCTACCATCTTCAGAGATTTAAACAAATGAAGCTAATAAATGTGTGGAACTTGAATCTAGATGGATGGGGGAGAGCTACATTCGTAGACAAATACAAAAAAGTCTCATGACTGTTGGGATAAAGATCTACCAAAATGGGAGGACACCTCCCCAGACTGGGAAGGATGGGAAGGTTTTCAGAAAAAGGGGCTCTTGGTCCAGGTAGCCCAAAAAGCAGATGGAGAGAGGTATCCAGGACAAGAGTAAGTACATAAAAGCACAGGAGAACCCAGTATTCAAGAGAACTGGAACTGTTTGGGATAGATGTGTGTGTGTGTGTGTGTGTGTGTGTGTGTGTGTGTGTGTTGAGGTGTGTGTTGAGGTGGGCACGATGTGGGAGCAGAGTGGCAGAAGATTATTAGGCTGACCAACGAGGCAACAGAAAGAAAATAAAAGCCCTCTCTGTTTTTCTTAGTGTTCTTCCTCTTTGCTTAAAGCAATGAGAAGCCATTGGGACATTTAAACAGAAGAATGATGTGCTCAGATCTGTGTTTATTAGTGATGAAAAATGCACAAGATTTATTGCCCCATACTGGCCCCAGAGGTCTTTAGAATGAAGTTCAAACTCTTGAGCCTGCACTGCAAGGTCCTGTGCTGCCCTTTCTTTGCCTTTTCCATTTCCCATCTATTTTTTTTCTCCCCCCTCTGCCAGTACCTCAAACACCAGCCATCCTAGACCACTTATTCATTCCCTCAACTTAATTTATTATTAATCTACTGCTGCATAACAAATACTCCAAAGCTTAGTAGCTTAAAACACAAATACTTATTAACTCACTCAGTTTCCAAGGGTCAGGAATCCAGGAGTGGTTTAACTGAGTGGTTCTGATTTGGGATCACTCATGAGATTGTAGTTAAGATGTTAGTGGGGGATGTCAGTCATCTGAAGCCTCAACTGTGGACTGGAACTGGAGGATCTACTTCCAAGATTGTTCACTCCATAGCAATGAACTACACAGCCCAGTTCCTCACTGACTGCAGGTAGGAGGCCTCAGTTCCTGCCTACAGCCAGAGGTGTAGGGCTGCCTGCGTGTTCTTATGAAGGAAGTTAACTTCCTTTAGAGCAAGCAATTCAAGAGAGAGGACAAACAGGAAGCCGGAACGCCTTCTATGGCCTAATTGCCTATGTTCCTGTTGTGCTCACCATATTCTATTTCTTTGTTCTGTTTTTTTGTTTGTTTGTTTGTTTTTTGAGTTGGAGTGTCACTCTGTCACCCAGACTGGAGTGCAGTGGCCGCTCCCGGCCACCACAGCCTCGACCTGCTGGGCTCCGGCTATCCTTCCACCTCAGCCTTCCAAGTAGCTGGAACTACAGGTGGATGCTACCACGCCCGGCCAATTTTTTATTTATTGTAGAGATGAGGGCTCCCCAAGTTGCCCAGGCGGGTCTCGAACCTGCGGGCTCAGGCAATCCACTCACCTCAGCCTCCCAAAGCGTGGGATTACAGGCTGAGCCACCGAGCCCAACTCATATTCCATTTCTTAGAAGCAAGTTGCTAAGTTCTTTCCATACTCAAGAGGATGGG
>CAUYQG010023324.1:0-17263 GCA_963574415.1 Tarsius wallacei | reverse complement strand
GTGGCCGATGGTGCCCCGGAGCCCCGCCTGTCGGGGGTGGGGTGGGCGGTGGGGGCCCCTGAACTACATTGTGGGGGCCATTTTTACACTCAAACAAAAAAAAAAAAAAAAAAAAAAAAAAAAAAAAAAAAAAAAATAATTCCAGTTCTGAGTTTGAAAACCCAAGAACCAGGATATCTGAGAGCAGAATAAGATGATTGTTCCAGTTCAAGCAGAGAGAGCAACCCTGCTTTTCCTTGGCTTTTTTGTTCTATTTGAGTCTCAGCAGATTGGACGGCGCCTCCCATATTGGTGAAGACAGACAACAATGATAATCTCTTCTAACATCCTCACAGATACACAGAGGAATAATGTTTTACCAGCTATCTGGGCATTCCTTTGCCCAGTCATGTTGACAAATAAAATTAGCCATCCCAGAGTTTATTAAAGATAATTCAAAACGTTTGTATGTACAATGGCACATTTCAGTTTTTTAGAAGCACTGAGATATTTCTAAAATTCTGATTGTTGGCCAGGCTTGGTGGCTCAGCCTGTAATGCCAGCACTTTGGGAGGTCGAGGTGAAGAGATTGCCTGAGCCTGCGGGTTCGAGACCAGCCCGGGAAACTTGGAGAGACCTCATCTCTACAATAAAATAATAAAAAATAGCTGGGCTTGGTAGCACACATCTGTGTTTCCAGCTACTTGGAAGGCTGAGGCAGAAGGATCACTGGAGCCCAGAAGGTCGACACCGGGGTGGCCTGAGCATGCATGCCACTGCACTCCAGCCTGGATGAAGGAGTGAGAATGAACTCACAAAAAAATTCTGGTTGTTTTGCACTTACTAAAGCCCAGCATTTTCAATTTTTTCCCCAGAATATTGGCCTCCATGCAGATAACTCCATGTAGAGCACTGGAAAATGTGTCTCCCCCTTCTGAGTGTCCTGGGGCATGGGCCTTCTGCCTTGGCATGTCCCATAACACCTTTATCTTCTCCCATCTTCCTCTGGACAACGAAACCACAATGCACGGGATGTTCTTGTTCGAAATATCACTGAACGTCAGTCGTGATGTCCACATTATGCAAGATGAGCACACGCAATGATGGGCGATTGTTTTGGAAAGGAGTCAGAAGCTGTGGCAGCCACTGGAGCATAAGAGGCACATCGACCCAGTTGGCACCACCCTGCCAAGGTGGGGCTCTCTGGGTAATTCTCTCGTCCCAAAGGAAGAGATACATTGCTCTAGACGCGTGCTTGTCCTTCATGAAAAGGAAACGTGTTATGAAAGATCACTCCCACACACCTGAAAATAAATGTGGTTTTCATAGCAACATTAACAAAAAAATGAAAATAAAAAGTACCCTTAGTCAAAATGCAGGTGACATAAAGTATTATAGGAAATGATTAATCAAGCAAAAAATATTGGCAGAATCTATTTCATGACAACACAGAGCATTTATTTCTCTACTTGGAGATCTCGTGGGGGATAACAGTAATTTCTCGGAGACACACTCTTTTGATGTTTGCCAGATGCGTTTATTAAAACTCACATCACACTTTCGGTGGAAATCACTTTGCTTCCTGATTCACTTCAAATGGTCTCAAATATTTTTACCCATTTAGAAAATGCTATATGAAGTGTTATGACCAAATCACTGAATTATTCACTTCATTGTCACCATTTCTAGAAATAAATGGAGTTCCCCAACATGTGTGTCTTCTAAAGGCCCCTCAGGGCTCAGCTGGCAGAGAAGGTGGAAGACACCACCGAGAATCAGCTGCCGGGCTGTCTGTCGCCTGTCTGCCAGCATTCACTGCAGAACCAATGTGACCTTTTCTGTCTCATTAGCAGTGCTGGAAAGAGTGACTGAGATGGATGTGGATGTCTCCATTTCTAAGGGAGACTCCCCAACTTGCTTAGGACAAATCCTTCTTCCTCCTTGAACTCGAGTCCCACTGTGTCCACACCTTTGTTTTCTCCACCTGGAGGCAAGTACCTTCAAAACTTATGTCACAAAACCCAATGCTTTCTCTCCCCACTTTTTTGCTAAATGTTGGTGTCCAGCATGGGCAACATAGTGAGACCCCATCCCTCAAAAAAAAAAAACCAATTTGTTAAATGTGGTGGCATGTGCCTTTAGTCCCACAAGTCAGGAGGCTGAGAAGGGAGGATCACTTGAGCCCAAGAGCTGTAGACCACAATGAGCTATGATTGAACTGCTGCACTTGAGCCTGGAGGATAGAACAGGACCCTATCTCTAAATAAAAATATAAGAAAAGAAAAGATGGACATATTTATTATGAGTCCTTACTACATAAATGCTCACACCAAAATGCAGGTGGGGGTAAAACACATTGCTAAATGCAGCTTTACCTCTGAAAACACTAAACCAGGTAGACTTGATATCATTTAGTCTTAATTTATTTCAGCAGCGTGTTCTTGTATAGCGGTCACCGAATGGTCTGTGACTTAATGACCGGATCCCTGGTAATCTGTGCCTGGGATTCATGGGAACTATTCCACCCTGGAAGCTCACTGGACAATGTTTAGTTGCTACTTCTCTGTGTGCTTACTTTGCAGGGGTCCTGCAGGAAATGGCAAGCAAGGGGACGATCTCACAGACAGGCTGCACTCAAGTCAAAGGAAGGACAACGGACTCCACAGACTGCCTGGGTGCTGTGTTTCGACTTTGCTTCGCCCCAGAGACCACAGAAACAATGGGAGCGCAGCTTATGATGTCCCTCAGCTCTGGCTTCCTTTGTCTCTTGAGTTTATAAACTGTATAAGGAGTTGTCACACACATTTCCCTTCACTTAGTTTTGGTATCTGATGAAAGACTCAGCTTTTCCAAACTAGCCTCTCTTAGGGCTATGCAACTTGATTCATCTGCTGGCTGTGGACTTTCTATCTAGGAGAGCATAGGAACCAAAAATTCCAGATATTTTGCTAAATCCTGGGTACCAGCAAGGAAAATGAGAGCAGCTATTATTTGCTAGTGACAAAATGTGTCCCAAGCAAGAGGCTTTGCATATATTGTCTCAGCCCAGATGCCTATGGAAGTCTACGGAGGCTTCGCAAAGATGGTGACCCTATTTCTGAGTCTGAAGAGTTGCGCAGAATGTGACAGATACTGGAAACAAAGCAAGCAAAGCAGAGACGTGGAGCTCATGGCCACCATCATGTTCCTGAATGCATGCCATGCCCTTAGATACTTGTCTTCCACTGAGCTTCAGACACTAATGAGATGGCTTAGGAGGAAGGAGGCTGGCTCTCAACTAGCTCAGAAAACATCACTCCTGTGGAAGGAAGTCCTGAATGTTCAGGATGATTTTGAATGGTTAAAATGTTTATACAGAAACTTTTGACTTTCTTGCTAAAATTGTATTCACCCAAAACACAAATGAATTATTTTCTTACAGATGGGGACTGAAATTTGGCAAGAATTGGTCAAATATTGAGTGGTATTTGGACATCGTCTTAAAATTCATGTAGATCAAACAATTCTATCAGTGACTTTTAATAATCACTGCAGCTCCAAAAAGACTAAATGACTTTAGAAAAATAAAGAGAGTTCTTGTGCATGTGGTAAAATGGATCATTGACTCTCTTCAGACTTACAGTACCGGTCATCGCTCAGTGTAAAGTTTTATGTGTTCCTTGTCTCATCATACATTGGTCTAGGTTCCTTTAAACCCAGAGTAAAGCAAACCCGCTTTTATCAAGGAAACCTACACAGAAATGCTCAGCATTTTTCAAAGTGTTTTGTACTGAACATGAGATGTTCCACAAGATATTCTGAAACTTACAAGATTCCATAGACAAAGTTTGGGAAGAGTAACATATGATATTCTTCCAGAGATGCATAGGACAGATGAATACACTGACATTGAGAATTCCTGTAGGAAATAAGTCTAAGTAACTTCGTGAAGCTGCCCATTTCTCTAAATTATTCGACAGTGGAAAGTTTCTAGTGTAAACATAGAAACATTCTACAAAATGGTGTGCTTTTAGGTTACACTACAGGTAATACTTTTTATTTTTAAATCTTCCCACTGAATGGGAACAACTGTATTCACATCAGTTATTTATAAGTTGAGCACATTTCTAAATTGGTTGGAAGTCTTTGAAGCTATCTCCAAAATCTTATTATTTTTTATTTGTCTTTTCCATAGCTGGAAATCTGTTACTGATTCTAGCAAAATGGCTCCACAGACAAATGTTTGCCATGGTTTTTAGATATCTACTTTCACTTTTCATGTAGAGACATTTAAACTCTGTGATGACGCACTTCCTTTCTCATTCTACAATAAACTAACTAATAGAATATGATGTGAAGGATGCTACCCAGCCAAGGTTGAGCCCAAGAGCTTTGATGGGACCAAAGGAGGCCATCTTCATTGATACCAGGCCATTGGGATGAAAATTGAGTATTTCAACAGTCCCCGAGGAGGATGCATAGAGGTCTTAGACTTACAACAAAAGCAGAAGGAAATGTATAGGTGGTGTAATTTGAAGACTGATGATGGTTTGGATTCAATTTGGAAAAGTTGCTCTTCCAAAGTAGGCAGAGCAGACGCAATAATGATATTTTATTATGATTTTGACAGCAAAAGTTTGACGTGGTGGTGTACCTGCATGTCTACAATTCATTCTGGGATGGACAATGGGTTCCCGAAGTGGGTGGTGGGAGGGGGTGGAAGGCAGGGGGTTGCTTGGTGGGAATGATATTCACTGCTCCAATGATGGGTGCACCAAAGTCTCTGACTGCACCATAGTGCAATATATCCATGTAGTAACATTGCACTTGTACCTGTGATTCTGTACAAATAATAAACAAATAAAATTACTACACTTTAAGAAATATTAAAAAAAGAATTTATTCTGTATACTTGTAACGTTACCATTGTCAACTCTCAGTAGTCTAAGAAATACACCAATAGACACTGAAAAATTTAGTTATGTTGACTTGTCTTGAATAGACACTGTACAATCTCTCTCTCTCTCTCTCACTGTTTTTTTTTAAACGAAAAGTAACCATAGCGTTTTGCAAATTGGAACTATAAAAACAGACACAATTCTCCAATACAAGTCACTGGGCTGGAGACTCCAGGCCTTCTGAGCATGGGGTCACCCCAAGTGTGTCCCTTTGTGGCACTGTCCAGCATAAGGACACCTCTTCCTCCTGTTTATATTTCATCTACCATGGTTGTGCAGGAAGCAGAAAATCAGGATTTATTTTCTTGTTACCATGTATTAGCCATGTGACTATGCACAGATAAATTCACTTTCTAAGTCCCTTTTTCTCATTTCAAAAATCTGGATTGAAATATGCTGTTTCATCTCATAGATGGTAGCAAAATGAATAAATTTTGTGAAATTTTTGTCTAGTTCTATGAACTCTGGTGAGGAAAATTAAATAAATTATACCAAAGATGTAAACTATCGATAAAGGGCTTAATATTTCAGCTCTTTGACTGTTGTTTATTCTCCTAAGAAGAACACATAAACGAGAGGTGCCGTCTGTGGGGTCGTACCCTTTAATGGCTCTGTGCTTACAGAAGCTGGAAGCCTTCTCCTGCGGCAGAAAATTTACTCTGCTTCCATGTAGCTCAGCCCTGTGTGATCTACATGAGCAGGGAGAGAAAAAGAAGAAAATGTGTGCCTTCAACAGCTGAACATTCTGCCTTCCTAGTCTGTTCCATCACAAAGTCCATCGTTCATAAAGGAAACACTTTCAAAGTGACGTACCTACAAAGCAAAGATGTTTTTATCATGTAAAATCTGGACTCCTAGGTGACTGATTCTTCGTGCCTGATTGATAGTCTTTAAATTGGAATATTCCGAAGCAGACTAGTCACTCATGGATTGTCTCTCTATCCAAAGGGCTGCAGCCTCAGAAAACGGCACCTCCATCTCTGGAGTGGCCGCCAAACTCAAAGCCATGCTCATTTCTTGAGAAAAGTTTCTTAGCAAATATGCTTGTCACAGACCGCTTCCAGAAAAGGATTCTCTGTGATGACTTGAAGTTTTTGTAATGACTCTGTGGGATTACTTCTCTTAGTAATTCCCCGAATTGCTCCTCAGTCTTGACAGAAGGGGCATCACCACCTCCTGAGGCGAATACGTGTGTAAAAGAATCCCCCTTCTGGAGATCTGAGCATGGCCCACAAGAGGACTGATGGTTTGGGTTGATGAGACAGTGGGGATCCGCTGAAGTTCTCAAAATGCTTCACGGAGGGAGGCGGTGGTTGGAATCTGATGGAGGTGCATGGGGAAGGATGGTGCCCTCAGAGGAATGGAGACCTTTAAGTTTGGCCAGGACACCCTGGAATTCATGAAATGAGAGGCACAAGGCACTTGAAAATTTTGAAGGTAAAATTGAAAATCAACTAAAATGGACAATGTTTCTAACAGTGCGGAAGGCAAACACATCAACATGGCTGTGACTGTGGCTGTGACTGCCTGGTCACACACTGCTTTAGAGGAACAGACGTTACACAAGGTTGCATTTTCCCGTGGTCTCAGCCCAAAGGCGTCTGTGTGTGTTACGAATGGTCTTTTTTACGCGCTGTGCTGAAAGCTCCTTGTTTCTTGCGCTCTTCTATTTAACTGAAGTGAGATGAAAGTAGGAGATTGAAGGAAGACCTTCACGAGTTCTCTATGACGCCAACACATTACCATGTGTGTTTGTGTGTGTGTGTTTTGTTTTGTTTTTGGAGCTTAGCGTTTGGGGACATTTTTAGCATTTAAATCAATCTGGCTGTGGCCAGAACTAGGCTTGTGACTCAGACTAGCATAAGCAACCACATAGGTTTTAAAGACTCATAAAATTGGGGCATTTCATGTTTTGTGTCACAATCATGAATGCATTCATTAAATCTCCAGACAGCAGGAATGCAATGCAAACAGAGTCCATCGGAAAGGCCCACACCAGGCCAGCAGGGTGCTCTGGTAGGCCCTTGGGATGCTTTCAGGATAGTCCATTGGGGCGGCATGAAAGAACCCAAGTGTCTCCAGGGCGTGTGTGGGCTCAGTGATGGGTCGGGCATGTAGTAAGTGTTCAATAAATACTCGGGTGATTGGGTAACCCTGCCATGCATTTCGTCCCTTGCAATGCATCTTAATCTCTAAGATGTCTCTGCTAAGTATATTTGACAAAAAAGTATGAGAAAAACCGTTGTGTTCTTCAGAGCCCAGTGAGGATTCTTTTTAAATAATTGAAGCGTCTGGTCCATGATCCATCAGGCCCCATTCCGCTCTGGGATGCTCCATGGGGGCCCTTTCCCAATGCCCCAAGCCAGCCCCTCTTCCCTTCCCAGCTCCCTGCTTGCCTTGCGTGCCACATGCTAGCTCTCGCCTGTGGAAACCCATCCAATCCGACCCAGGCAGGATCCACGGTCGGCCAGCTGTGTGACTGAGGACTGCGTGGGTGAATGGCACCTCCCTGTCAGATGCCGGAGCAGCTGGAAGCCCATCCCTGCCCCCGCCCGTCAACATAGCTTGCAAACCAGCCTCCAGCCCGGGCCCCACCCAAGGCAGAAATGCGCCTGCCCTCTCCACCAGAGGCTCTGGGGACGCCCCCACCCGCCGGTGTCCATCAGATGTGCTGATGGGCATGAATGGGTGCGGGGGGAGTCCCTCGCCTGCCTGCACCTGTCAGCGTGGCTGATGGGCAGGGAAAGGTGGGGGGCTCTCCTCCCATCCTGTCAACCCGGCTGACAGACGAGTGTGAGTGGGCAAGGCCCCTGGCCTCTCCTAGTCTGATGGGGGAGTTGTTTGACTGGGGAGTGGAAGGGTTCCGCTTGCCTGGCAGACTAAGGGGCTGGGAGCGCCTGAGACAGGGGGGTCTATGCAGAGTAGAGGGAAAGGCAGGGCTCGTGTGTGTGTGTGTGTGTGTGTGTGTGTGTGTGTGTGTGTGTGTGTGTGCGCGTGCGCTCGCGTATGTGGGCAAACCTTCTTTTTAATGTGAAAACGTGGCCCCCCGTTCACACCATGGTGTATGCCAGGAGCCGGGGCATCTGTGTTGGAGATATGGGGACAGTGGCCATCTGTTTTCCAAAATCACTTGCTCCAAATGGGACTTCCACATCAATACGCTTTCAAAAACGAGGAAGGGATGCAAGAACACAATGTGTTAAACGTGATCTTCAAATTTGTAAGAACAATATTTGGATGTATTTCCCATCTTGATAATCAAAGCTGGGAAGCTCAGTCATATTCTCTCAGTTGGGAAAGAATGCGGTTTCTAAATCCTTTAGTCAGTGGTTTTGACTTTTTTCTTTCTTTGGGTAGAATTCCTTAATCCCAAGCAACAATTATTTCAAGGATTTGGATGTAGGTTTTACAGGAAAATCTGTCTTGGATGAGAAATGTTATGTGCTGTTCACTAAAGAGGCATTTGCACAATGTTGGGATGTGAAGCCTCCATGTGATTCAAGCCTCAGAACATTTTCATGGAGACGGAACTCCAGTGAGGCCCTTCCTGAATGAATCTCATTTCTGTGGGAAGGGTTGACTGTGGCACCAAGACACACACTGGTTAGAAAGGGCTCAGGAAGGCAGCGGCATGGACTGTTTTATGACTTAGCATCCAGCTGGCTCTACACAACCTAGAAAAACAAAACAAAATGAAAACAAAAACAAAAAGCACCAACAAAGAAAATGTTTTAGTTATTCATTAGGTAACTAAAACACTTTTGTCTCACAGAAACTCAAAAATTCTGCAATTTGGAGGAAGAAATCTGGGCATTTCTTCTGTTTCATTTTGTTTTTATGAAATAACAAATGCAATGTCGATTTCCACATCAGGGGAGTTGGGTGTCAACAACTCAAGAACAAACTGTCAACGGAGTGTAGGATGGAGCTCTTTGTTGCTCTGAAGACTGATTTAGATTTTAAAAATCATCTTTTAAAGAAGAATGATGACTCTCAAAACTTCCTGGTTATGTTCTCCTGAAATAGTTCAGTACAATCATCAACACGCTCATATAATCGCAACAATTTGTGTGGAAAAAGCAAGCAGTGAACTATTTGAAGCCAAAATCAACCTGTTGTACATCTCCTTTCATCAAGAATGGCACACAAGCAGCAAGACCTGATGGATAATCAGTGTCTTCTCTAGACTCTGAAATACAGCTGCTATTCTTACATTAGCAAGCCCTGATTTTCATCATCTCAGCTTGCTAATGAATATAGTATCTAATCAGCATTTTGGGAGATAAGGAATATATTCTATTTTGCAGCGGCTTTAAAAATTTTGAGTCAGACAGTGGCTTTTCCGACTCATCAACAGAGTTCCTGTGCAAATGTGAGACATCATTTGTAGCAACTCGTCATCCACGTGTGCGCTCATAGGTATGTTGGAGGATTCACATCTCAACTGGACCAGGAAAGACAGACCCTTATTAGTACTTCGTTTCCTTTTACCCATGGGAACTGTGGCCCTGTGGGCCACACTGGGGTGCGGCCTGCTTTAACCTTTGCATTGGGAGCCATGGGTTGCTGCTTCCTCTCAAGCTTGGCCTTTGTTCCAAGTATGGAATCCAGAAGGAGAAAGCTGAGAGGCATTCTGTGTGTTCCGTGGGCATTTTCCCTTCATGTGCTACACTGGTCATCTCATGCCTAAGGTAGAATATCAAGTTTGGAAAGCTACATTTAGAAAAAAAGAAAGGAAAAAAAATCCTAAGATAGACAATATCCAAGGAAGGAACTTGCAAATGGCAAAAGCCCTGGACGCCATCATGAATAATAATGGAAGTCTCCAGAGATATTTAAATAGAAAAGTAGAATAGTCAGAAGGACATTGGAGTATCGGCAGGCTTTTCATATGAAAGAGATTAGATCAGAGTCTTAGTAGTTTTGGATACTTGAGCTAGGCTCTACCAGTGGGTCAAAGCTATGGTGAACAAGGCCATGGGCTAAATTTAAGCATGTCTACTCCATGGAGCTCTTTAGCAAGGCGATAGTCAATAAGTGGTTGGAAGAACATCTCTCAAGAATATTAGAAAGAGGACTTCCTCCTCCGAGTGGCAGTTAAAAGTGAGAGAATATAAATTTTTTGTTTGTTTGTTTGTTTTCCTAAGGTGGTGTGATTCAATCACGAAGATATTGAGGATAACTTGGGTCAGGATGGAACCAGAATTTCCCTGTTCATCAGACCATTTGAGCCTTTCCAGGTTTAACATTATGAAGGTTTGTTTTTAAACAGAATAGAATAGATTTTTCAAGTTTTCTCCTATTACATCCCAAGTTGATTGCATATTCAGTTTTGGTGGTTATATGTCACCTTGGAGACAACCAGCTAATACGAAAGAAAAATGGAATGAGATTTAAAATGGTAAACTCTGACTGCCTGATAAATAAATATCCCCTAAAGATTCAATAATTCATCACTTTGAGTTATTTATCTCTCTCCAAAGATTTCTGAAATCATTCTTTACTGTTTCGCTTGATTAATTCTTTGATCTCTGCGACGAAGATCACTTTAGCCACGGCTACTGCACAGCTGAGTTATTAAAGGAATAGAAAGGTGATAAACAGGTTGGTGCTAACCAGTTAAAACTGGAAAGAGGCTGAGGGGAGGGCTGGCATGCCAGGTTTTATTCTCATCCAGGTGGGAGAGTCACAGCTGCCCTGCCTTTGCCTATTCATAAAGCTTAAGTGGCTGGTTGGCAAGCCGACTGGGCACCAGGGCCGTGCACTCCTCCTTGCAAGGAGCATGTCTGAAGGGCTTGGGGGAAGCACCCACCTGGATTTCTTCAGGATGACCAGTTGCTCGTCTTTTTATTGGGAGATGAAAACAGCATTGATGGTTAAAGTGTTATGATGGCCCGGAGTGAAACTCTGGGGCTCACATATACTTTCAATCAATTACTAAGTTGAGAAAGTTCATCTTCCCCGACAGAGCAAGAGTTTATAAAACACGACAACATGGACGAACCTTGAAGCCAGTCACAGAAAGACAAGTATTACAGGATTCCACTCAGCTGAGGTATCTAAACTCATCAAAGACATAGACTCAAGGAGATGATGGTGGCTACCGGGGCTGAGTGGGAGGTGGCAGGCAATGCCCACTCAGCAGGCATGAAGTTGTAGTTACCCAAGATGAATCCATACTGAGTACAGAGTTGCCAGTGCTGCATTGTGCTCTTATAAATATGTTAAGGGCATCAACAAGGGTACCTGCATAATGAACATTTGTATACTTACTCCTGAATTGTACCCCACATCTTTAAAATAAAAATATATATATATTAAATGCAGATTGTATGTTAAGTGATTTTACCACACTAAAATAAAACAAGTTTGTGTGTATTTGCAAGGACTGGATCAAACTGCATTTAAAAACTGCCAACAGTTTTTGTTTGCTTGTTTTGTTTTAAATAATAAATTCATACAAAAGTTATTGTACCTTTGTTCTTGACTCTCTTTAGACATTCGAACAGGGCCTCGGGGCTTCACTGAGGGAGGCGGGAGGGGGCCACCAAGACAAAAATTGGCTAATGTAAGACGCAGAGACCAATCCGAACAGATGAAAATCTGAATCTTAAGTCAGTCTCCTTGAAAATGTTGTTTTTTCTCTTCAATGGATGTAATGTTCCAATGAAATATTTGCAGGCAGAAGAAGCGCTCTTTACAAAACAAATCAGAATGATACATGACTGGTATTTAAATAGTAAGTAGTTGGTTCCCTGATGCTTGAAGCTGCCATGACTGTGTGGATTGTGTCACCCTTGTTATGGTTGACCCAGGTTCTGGAAGGAGGAGGAGGATCCATAATGGACTGAGGACCTCTTCACTGGTTTGTATTCACCCTTGAAAGGTAAAACCACATAACATACCTTAAGTCATAGAACTCGGAAGTAGGAGACTCAAGGAAGAAAGTGGGGTTTCTCATTTCTAGAGCTGACACTCTCTCTCTCCCTCAAGTCTTCGCTTCCTCCATCCTTCCTTCCTCCCACTGTACTCTGAGAAATTCCATCTGATGGTCATAGAGGGAATGCCTGCTTTATTTATGAAGCACTACTCAAGCTACAACACAGTATCATTCTGGAAAGGAGGGGAAGTGGCTCTTGGGTGGTGCTGGGTGCACAGTTCCTCTGGCTGTCGCCATAGTTCCTCTGGCTCTCGCCATCACTCCTGGAGCCTGTGGTGTGCTCATCTGCATCACTGGTCTCCTGGGGTGGACGGGTTCACGGGGCCTCCTGAACTCACTGGCCCATGAAATCCTTTTTTCATGGGATACCTATTAATATCTCAAGACACAGTATGGAGAGCTCTGGTTTATTTTATTAATTTGCTTACCAAGCCCTTTCTCCATGGATAAGGAACTGACATACATTTATAACAAATTCCAAATCAGGGAAGACACATTGGTGACATTTTACCCTTGTGACATCTCTCTTCCAGGATGTGAATTAAGCAACAACTGCCACGACGCTCAAAGTGCCTGAGGTTCCACTGTTCTATGAAATGTCCAAAGAAAAATGTCTTTAGCAATCCAGTGACTTCAAAACTACTTCAAAATCTAGTGTTCTCCCTGGCATCCAGCTCATCACAGAGATTAAAATAATCAGCATTGGACAAGACACAAACACATAACAGTCCAACTACTATCTGAACTCTAACACGCTGATGAGGACTATGTACATAACCTGAGCCTCACTCTTTAGCTCTCTACTTGTGTATTCTGCCTCCCATGTAAGTTCTGTGTTTGGATGGATCCAGCCTCATGACAATCCACATATCCCAAAAAAACGTGTCATTTCTCATAAGCACTTTTCTTACCACATTTTTTTCTTAGTCAATAGCCACAAAGTTATTTAAACTGGAAATTATTTCATATCACTCCACCCTATTCCTTGCCATTAAATTTTCTTTTCATTCCAAAAAAAAATCATCATCATCACTCTGGAATGCATTATGGGAATGAATAGATAATAAAACAAGAGCAAACCCAATCCAACATGAAGCCTGCATTCATGCCTTTAGCCACAGGCTTCTTTGACATTAAATTATTTTTTTTGGTAATACAGAGCAACCTCCCCACGAGCTGGTCTTCTAGGACACACATCCAGAAGCACAGGCCCACAGATGTCGGTTTAAAACATCATTGGGAGCTGGACACACTGGCTCATGCCTATCATCTCAGCTCTGTGGGAGGCTGAGGTAGGAGGATCACTTAAACCCAGGAGCTCAACACAAGCCTGGGCAACGTAGCGAGACCTTGTCTCTACAAAAATATCAAAAAATTACCTGGGTGTGGTGGCACACTCTTGTAGTCCCAGCTTCATGGGAGACTGAGAAGCAAGGGTTGTCTGATCCCAGGAAGTTGAGATGGTGGGGAGCCGTTGATCGTGCCACTGCACTCTAGGCTGGGTGACAGAGGGAGACCCGACTTACAAACAAAAAAAGAACTTATGCGGAACACAATTATCCTAACCTTCTGTTCTTTACATGCTTAGAGGAGCTTCGGCCAGGAACTGGAGAGGAGTGTTAGTCTACAATACGTCCTAAATGCTTTAGGAGAGTGAAACGGAGCCTGAGATGTGATGTAACTACCTTTGTTTTCAACTGAGCTGCTATTAAGCTCCCCTTGGAAACCTTTGTTTTAACCCCTTATCTCTTTCTTATTTATTTTTTATTTTATTTTTAAAATATGGGGTACAGTTCAGGGTTAGGTGTACAAATGGTCATTATGCAGGTACCCTTGTTGAGGAGGTGTGCCCTCCCCGAGAGGGACAGTTTCCTACTACTGCTAACCCCTTTCTTATAGTATTATGATAATAGTTCAAGGTGTGCTTATGAGTGAGAACTTGTGGTACTCAGTTCTAGAAGAAATAGAAATGAAGAGAGACAATGGGAAAGACCAATAACAACCCAGGAAATTGCCTATTGACTTGGTCATAAAAAAAACTACCTATGAAAAAAAATCCCTGGAACCTAATCTCTTTCAAAAGTTCTGAGGTCCCAGCGGAGACACACCAGCTTCTAACTGAGCTCAGTAAGACGCCTTCTCCACTCTCCACTGTATGTGAGATGATGCTTGAGATGTGTGTGAATGTTTCAGAGGGGTAGCTGTTATATTTTACAACACAAATCTTTTTTCAGCACACTGCAGCAAATTAACACTGTAGGATTCATAATAGGAATGGTATGGATGTATTCTGACTTTATTTAAAAACCTAGGTTTTCAACAAGGATTTGTAAAATAGAAAAATTATTTGTAGCTGAGCACCAGTGACTCATGCCTGTAATCCCAGCACTTTGGGAGGCAGAGACAAGAGGATTGCCTGAGCCCAGGTGTTCGAGACCAGCTAGGGCAACTTGGCAAGACCTCATCTCTACAGTAAATCAAAAAATTAGCCAGGCTTGTTGGCACACACCTGTGGTTCTAGCTACTTGGAAGGCTGAGGCAGAAGGATCACCTGAGCCCAGCAGGTCGAGGCTGCAGGGCTGTGAGCATGCCACTGCACTAAGCCTGCCACGTACTCAGCCTGGGCAACAGAGTGAGATTCTGACTCACAAAACAAAACAAAACAAAAAAGAAAAAGTATTTATAATTTCATAGCACCTTAAAATTTCTGAGAAACAGTCTCAAAAATTATATTAAAAGAGGCCAATACACAACGGCTTCTTGCTTTACTGTGTTTGTGCAGAGTTTGAGAAAAACAAGTAAGGGAGCTCTTTCTTTAACTGGAGATCTTTTTCCATATCCATGCCTGGCATGGTCCACATCTTTGTTTATCCTCTCCTGAGGCCAAACTTCTCCCACCTTTTCATAGAGCATTATGGTCATTTCCAATGCCAAAACACACCATTCATGGTGTGACTAAGTTAACAGACAATGATAGTATTGTCTGTTTATCTGATAGCTAGAATTATCTTTTACAGCATCAAAATTATTATTGATGCCATCAGCCTCATCACGATTATGAACCTCTGTGGTGACAACTCAATCATTTCCAATGTATTCATGTCAATATTTTATAACTAATAGCCTAATTAAAAATAGAAAGAAGCAGCATTTCCTTATCTACTTTGAAAAGCAAAGTAATATAAAAATAATGTGTAACTTCTTTTCATTTCATCCATTCGCCTCTTTAACATTTATACCTATCAAGAGAATAACTTCTACCAAAAAAGCACCAGTGCAAACCAAACACTTACCATAATTTTGTAACTACTGTTTCTAAGAAATGTAGAGGTTGCAGGTTTTTACAGGTGAGTAAACTGAAGCTTAGAGAGGTGGACAGCGTCCAAGTTCAGGTGAAGGCAGAATTCCAAGAAAAATTGTCCCTCATCGTCTGTAGAGAATTGGCTTCAGGACCCCAAACCCTCAGATGGTCAAGTCCAGTTGTATAAAATGGAACATAATTGCAAATTATCTACGCAAAACCTCCAGATACTTTAAGCCATCCTTAGATAACTTATAATGCCTAATACAACATGATGCTGTGTTGTTTTTTATTTGTAATTTTTAAATCATATTGTTACTTCTTATTGTTGTCTTTTTATCCTTATTTGATTAAATCCACAGATGTGAAATCCACAAATATGGAGACCTCACTGTCTTTCTAGCACTTTCTGTGGTGCTGGCCTTTCTCAGTAGGTGTTTTTCAAGTGACAAGGCATCGTATTGTTTACATCTAATGGAACCGCAGGAACTGCAACAAAGTCATTGTGGCTAATATTTTAGAATTCAACTTAATAATACATGATACGGTATAGCACATCAAGTGATAATAATACAATACATCAAAAATGTATGCTGCATCAAGAATTCTGTTATTCCCATTTAAATTGTGCTTATAAAGTTGCCAAGAGTGAGTATTTTCGGTTACAAAGCCATCTCCTTTTGTTGATGGATATACTTTTGAACAGTTTTGCCAAGATAGCACTAGGTAAGACGTCAGTACATGTAGGTCAACATTACAAAATCTCAGAACCAGTAACTTACCTCCCTTTAAACGCCAGGTGTCAGACTCCCACAGCCAACCTGAAGACCTGCCTTTTTGTCCGTTAGAATACTAATAAGGATCAATATGTGCGCCCTTCTCCTGGCACTTACCTTGAGGATGTTTCTTCTTCAACTCCAGCACACTTGAGTTGCCAGAGTGCCTGTGTGCACTTCACCTCACACCTCCTGTGAGGTCCCTTCCCGAAAGGCTTCTGAAGGTGATGGACAAAGGGACCGTGTTCATATTCATCATCCCTGCTGGACTTTCTATCGCCTCAATGTTTTTTTGTTTTTTATTGAGGCCTATTCATTAACCTAGAAAATCAACATATACTCATGATTTTAGTGGGGGAAAAAAAAGACCATGCAGAGTCATAATTTTTAAAGAATGAGAATCTTGCCTCAACTGCACCCCAGGTATCTGTTTTGGAGGTGATCCCTGTTAGAAGGTCCTGGGAACTGTACTTACCTTCTTAAGACCAAGAGGTTCTACAAACTCAACAACTCACAGAAAAAGGGCTATGTTGGTGTCACTCATCTTTACAAAAAAGAGATAATTACAAGCTCATGACACTGTATTTTAGTATTCTCACTTAACTACGTGGTGAGTGTCTCGCAAATATTTTTTCAGTACATTGCTTATCTTTGACTGTCTTTGCTATCTTTTGCCATTTTTTAAAGTGTCCAGATAGATTTGCCTTTCATTAGCCTGTTGTCATAAGTATTTCTCAGGTAATAGCTGCACAACCCATTCTAGTTAATAGCTGTATAATATTCCAATGTATGGGTAGATACAATTTATTCAGTCATTAATAGATAGCCTATTAATAGATGTACCTATTAATTCTAGTTTTTCAACACTGTACACACCATGGTGTTCTTGTTCAGTTATCCTTACAGTTTTCTTCTTGTTATATTTTGATGTTTGTTGTTCCCAAAAGAAAGACCGCTAGAAAAAAAAGCCGGAACATCTTTATTTAATAAATGACTCTCCTGTAGGCTGAGGCAACATATATCTTTATCAGCAATTTGTAAAAGTAACTTTTTCTAAGCAACCTCCTCCATAATTTTTGAGCTTTTAAACTTTTTCTCAATTAATGAGGTTAAAAATTTGTACCCGATCATACTCAGCAGTTTATCACAGAAACAAATAACTGAGTTCCATATGTTCGCACTCATAGGCTTACCTTGAACAATTATAATGCTATAAGAAAGTGATTGGCAGTAGTGGAAAACTGTCAGGGGAGGGGGGAGGGGATTGGCAGCCGAGGGAAACTGTTGGGGGAGGGAGGGGCATACCTCATCAACAAGGGTACCTGCATGA
>CAUYQG010023323.1:0-19669 GCA_963574415.1 Tarsius wallacei | reverse complement strand
AAAAAAAAAAAAAAAAGAAACAAGTTGATTATCATCTTCTGAATACAATCAATTTTTAAAAAATTATTATTTAATAGCTTTTGCTCTCATGATCCATACTATAGATCATGACTAAATAAACATAACAGTGAAAAATTTTTTTAAAAAATTTAAAAACAGTGATGTGTATAGTATTTTCACCATTTATTGAGCACCTACTATTGCCAAGCATTTTGCCACATACTTTTTTTTTAAATTATAAAGATGTGGGATATAATTTATAGTTAGCTTGCCACATACTTTTATACGTGACTACAGTTCACATGCTAGAAGTTATTGATACACATACTTATCAACATCTTCAACACTGATCAACTCCATTTGTTACCATCTAAGAGGCAATTTCACTTTTATTTTTTTCTTATTATATTTCCACAGAGGTAGCTATACACACCCTCCAGTTGAGGGAGGTGATGTTAAGTGGTCTGTAATTAAAGTGAATCAGAACATACTTGTTTGACTTCTACTTGTCCACAGATTCACTGTTCCTCTTTTACAAGTGTACTGTGCCTGCTTATAACCTCTTTGATATGTAAGAGGAATCAGCCCTTCAAAATTAAAAATCATACAGAAATTCAATAAAGCTTAAAGTGATTCACTTAACCCTGAATCACGTAAGGAGGAGGAGAAAGATATCGATCATGAAGCAGAGTCTGGGATGGAAAGATGCACTTGGGTGGGATCCTCACGGGATCCGACTGTGAGAGATAACGGTTCAGGTGAGGGGGCCACGGCCATGTGGAAACAAGTCAACTAAGACTGAATGCAGCAAGAAGTTGAGAGGATGATGGCGTGTCCAGGAGACACGTGTCTGCTAAACACAGAGAAAAGTCACTGCTAGCACATTATGACCAAAGGAAAATGAGTGATTTTAATGCAATTTTCATTGACCAAATCCTGTGATGACTGAGTTCTCACGTGGCTCTTTCCCACGATCTCTCAGGACATGAAACTATACACACACCTCTTAACTCCAATGGCCCCGAAACAGCATCTATAGGATAAAAATGTTCATTTAATTGATGGTTCTAAATACCAGCTATAAAACAGAATCCTAGCTGGGGGTGGTGGCCCATCCCTATAATCATAAGCACTTTGGGAGGCTGAAGTGGAAGGGTCGCTTGAGCCCAGGCAACATAGCAAGACTTTGCCTCTACAAACAATAAAAAAAAGCCGGGCATGGTGGCATGTGCCTGTAGTTGAGGCGGAAGGATCGCTTGAGCCCCGTGAGTCTGCGGTGAGTCGTGATCTTGCAGTTGAGGCTGCAGTGAGGTTGAGGCTGCAGTGAGTCGTGATCTTGCCACTGCACACCAGGAGCCCAGGTGACAGAGTGTGAATCTGACTCAAAAACACAAAAAACCAAAACAAACCCAAAACAGAATCCTATGGGATGCATAAAACACTGAGGCCAGGAACTTATGGAAAGGGACTCCCTGGAGGTAAGAACTAGATACATGTATGGTTTTGAGCTGCCCCGAAGATTGTAATGCATGGGCAAGGCTGAGAACTAGCTGAGTGATTTCTATGCAAGAGCTATTTCAACTTTAAATATTTATTCTAGGCAAGTAATTGACATCTCTCTAGTTCACATTTTAGCTTCTCTTTCTATATAATTGTAACAGTGTCTACTCTGATAAATCCTAGTATCCTCACTCAACCCATCAAAGAGGAACAAGAGAAGATTTCTTCAAAGGGCACTGAGTTAGCAGAGCTGAAAGACAGACCCTTGGTGTATCCATTTGGCTTACCACTTTCCTTAAATTATGTCTACGCCTCCAGACCATGAGCTGGAAGAATTCTGGTACATTATTTAAGAGCCACTGTATTCCTTCTTTGCAAAGGGGAACTGGTATCAAAAAGACTAGGTCATATTCTAAACTGAGAATTGAAATCCATCACTTCTAGAAGAACACTGCACCAGTGCAAGAAGCTTTCCAATGAAATAAGTCATATTCTAGACAATGAGAATATTTTCAGAGTGAAAAATTATAAACGTTGACAATTTTTCATACTAGCCAGACGTGGTTACATTTTTCTTATGGCCCTAAATCATTTATTTACAAATGGCCTAGTGTGTCTGTGTGTGTGTGTGTGTGTGTATGTGTGTGTGTGTGTGTGTGCACAGGATGGGAGCTTACCTCCTCAAGACAGTGCTTAGAGCGGTTCGGCCAAGCACGCCTGGCTATCCTGATCTTCACCTGGTTTGCCTCGCTAGTAAAGAAAACTCCCATTCTGCTAGTTGTGCCACCTGCTGTAACTGGGACTGTCTGTGCATCTTACCACTAGGGCAAGGTGCACTGACTCACCTGTGTGAGAACATTGAGCTGCTCCAGGATGTGCTCCAGAGCTTCAGCCACAGCCAGCGGCACACTCCTTTGACTCTCGGAGGGAAGGTCACTCAGGTCCTCTGTTTTCTTTTTTGAGGTTGTTGGTGAACATTCTGGTGACATTAAGGAAGGGTTCAAGAAATAGCCGCAGACCTCTTCACCCTTGTCAGGCAGAGTTCTACCAGTGGTTTCTGTCATCTTAAACATCATAGAAAAGATAGGAAGAGTTATATTTTCCAAACTTTAAAATTACATATATATAAAAGTTTTAAATATTTCACCTCTAAAAAGCCGAGCCTTGCATTTAATTATTTATCCTCAATTATAACAAATTATGGAAACTATAATTATAATAAGAAAACAAAGCTAACAGTAAATACATTCACAATTTTCCTTTATTTTCTTTTATGAAATACACTTTGTACATGTCTGTCTGAGGGATCAGGTGTTCTACCATTAAAAATATTGTTAGATGCAGTTTAATTCTTAATTTAAAAGCTACTATTTGGACAGTCGTGGTGGCTCATGCCTGTCATCCCAGCATTTTGGGAGGCAGAGGCGAGAGGATTGCCTGAGCCTAGGGGTTCAAAGCTAGCCTGGGCAATTTGGAGAGACCTCATCTCTATAATAAAGAAAAAATAGCTGGGTGTGGTAGAGCATGCCTGTAGTTCCAGCTACTTGAAGGCTGAGGCGGAAGGATCGCCTGAGCCCAGCAGGTCGAGGCTGTGGTGGCCATGAGCATGCCACTGCACTCCAGCCTGGGTGACAGAGTGAGACTTTGACTCAAAAAATAAAATAAAATAAAATAAAAACAAATATTCACATCCACTAGGGTGACTACCATAAAAAAATTGGAAAATAATGAGTGTTGGTGAGAATGTGGAGAAAGGAGACCCAGAGGTGTACTGCTGGTAGGAATGTCAAATGGTTCAGCTGCTGGGAAAACAGTCTGGTAGTTAGTTTCTCAAAAAGCTGAACATGGAATTATCATACGATCCAGCAACTCCATTCCTAAGTCTATATCCCAAAGAACCTAAGGCAGGGACCCAAACAGATACTTGTACACCAGTGTTCAGAGCAACTTTACTCACAACAGCCCAGAGGTAGAAGCAACCCAAGTATCTACCAGCAGATGAATGAATAAACGAAATGTGGTATAAACATAAAATGAAACATTAACTAGTCATAAAAAGGAATGCTAGAACATGAATGGCATTCAGTTTATCCAAGCTATCACATGGACAACCCAGGAAATATTCTAAGTAAAACAAGTCAGATACAAAAGGACAGACATTGGATGGTTCCACTTATATGAGGTGCCTAGAGTAGGCAAATTCACAGAGACAGAAAGTAGAGTAGAGGTTTACCAGGACCTGGGAATGGGGAGATGGGGAGTTACTGCTTAATGGGTACAAAGTTTCTATTTGAAATGATAAAAAAGTTTGGAAATGGACAGTGGTGATGACTATACAACCCTGTGAACACACTTAATGCCAGTGAATTGTACACTTAAAAATTATTAGCATGGTAAATTTTATGTTATGCATATTTTACTACAATCAAATAGAAAACAAAAAAATCCTCCAAACATATGGCAATGTACAATCTGAAAATAAAATTAAGAAAATAATTTTATTAACAATAGCATCAAAAGCTATAAAACAGGAATAAATTTAACAAAAGATGCACAAGACTTGGACAATGAAAACTAGAAATCATCAGTGAAAGAAATAAAGATTCCCATAGACATCCCACATCTCACATTCAAGAATCAGCAAACATAATATGGTCAAGATGGCAATACCTCCCCCATTGGTATGCAGAGTCAATGCAATCCCTATAATATTCCCCGCTGCCTTTTTCCTTCTTTCTTTCATTCTTTTTTTTTTTTTTTGGTTGCAAAAACTGACAAGCTGACCCTAAAATTCATATGGAAATGCAAGAAACCTGGAATAGTTAAAATAATAATGAAGAAAAAATGTTGAAAATGCATACTTCCAAATTTCAAAATTTACTGTAAAACTGTAGTAATTAGGACAGTATGGCACTGGCATAAGGATAGAGATGTAGATCAAGGGAATAGAATTGAGAGTCTAGAAATAAAGCCTTGTGGCCAACTGAATTTTGACAACATTGCCAAGACAATTTTAGTGAGGAAAGAATAGTCTTTTTAACAAACAGTGTTAGCAAAACTGAATATCTACATTTAAAACAATGAATTTAGGCCCCTACCTCACACCATACACAAAATTAACTCAAAATAGATCATCGGCATAAATGTAGGCACTAAAATTATAACACTTTAAGAAAAAAACATATGAGTAGATTTTCTGGGTCTCAGATTAGATAAAAGTTTCTTAGCTACATCATCAAAAGCACAAATCACAACAGAAAGAAATAAATTGAACATCAAATTTACAAATTCATGTGCTTCAAAAGATACCAAGAAAGTGAAAAAGACAACCCACAGAATAGAAGAAAATGTTTCCAAATCATATATTTGGTAAGAGACTTACATACAGACATATAAAGAACTCTTACAATTCAATGATAAAAAAAATCACATAACTCCATGAAAAAATGGGCAAAGGATTTAAATAGACATCTCTCCAAAGATAGTCAAATGGACAAGAAGCACAGGAGATGGTATTTAACATCATTAGACATCAGGGAAACGTAAATCAAAACTGCAGTGAGCAACCACTTCATACTCAATAGGATGACTAAATAAAAAAGAGTCGCTAGCCAATGTCAGTGAGGAGGTGGGGAAACTGGAGCCCTCATACTCTGCTGGTAAGACTGTAAAATACAACCACGTTCAGAAACAGTTTGGTAGTTCTGCAAAATGTTAAACAGAATTAACATATGATCCAGCAATCCCACTCCTAGGTACATACCTAGGGGAACTAGAAACATACATCCACACACAGCTTTCTATGAATGTTCATGGCAGCATTATTCACAATAGCCAAGAAAATGGAAACAATCTACATGCTCCAAATACTGTGGAATGAGTGGATTAACAAAATGTGGATAAATGCAATGGTTGGATACACAATATCCTTATGATGGATTATGATTTGCCCAAAAAATGAAAGAAGTACTGATCCATGCACAACATGTGTGAACCTTAAGAACATCAGGCTAAGTTAAAGCAGCCAGATATGAAAGGCCACATACTGTGTAATTCTCTTGAGGTGAAATGGTCAAAATAGAGCAGTATATGAAGAGAAGCAGGTGAGTGGTTGCCAGGAACTGGGGAGAGAAAGGGGAGAAAGTAGTCATGGGTATGGGGGAGATGAAATGTTCTGAAGTTCTTTCTGGGGTGATGAAATAGTCTAAATTGATAGTGGTGATGGTTTCCAACTTTGTGAATATACTAAAAACCATTGCATTGTATACTGCAAAAAAAGGTGAATTTGGCTGGGTGTGGCATCTCACTCCTGTAATCCCAGCACTTTAGGAGGCAGATGAGGTTGGATCACTTGAGCCCAGGAGTTTGAGACCAGCCTGGGCAACATAGTGAGACCTTGTCTCCACAAAAACATTAAAAAGTTAGCTGGGCATGGTGGCGTGCACCTGTAGTCCCAGTTACTTGAGAGGTTGAAGCAGGAGGATCCCCCTGAGCCCGAGGTTGAGGCTGTAGTGACCATGATCATGCTCACTGTACTCCAGCTTGGGTAACAGAGTGAGACTCTGGCTCAGAAGAAAAAAAAAGATGAGAAAAAAAAGGCAAATTTTATAACAAGGGAATTAAATCTTATTAAAGTTGTATGAAAAAACCCAAATATATGCTTCATAAGAGTTTTTTATCTCAATTTTACATTTCCGGTTACCACCTGGGATAAGAGGATTCCTGATAGGGGTTACCTCAGACATGGAGAATGTACTTCTTTTTTTTTTTTTTGAGCTAAGAGTCTCACTCCGTCGCCCAGACTGGAGTGCAGTGGCTGCTCCCGGCCACCGCAGCCTCGACCTGCTGGGCTCCAGCGATCCTTCTGCCTCAGCCTTCCAAGTAGCTGGAACTATAGGCGAGCGCTACCACGCCCAGCTAATTTTTTGATTTATTGTAGAGATGAGATCTCGCCAAGTTGCCCAGCGGGTCTCGAACCCGCGGGCTCAGGCAATCCACTCACCTCAGCCTCCCAAGGCGCGGGATTACAGGCTGAGCCACCGAGCCCAGCTGAGAATGTGCTTCTAACAACCATGAACACACGGAGTGTACTGAGTGCTTGGCACTGCTTCAAATGCTTTATGCATATTAACTGATTTGATCCTCACAATAAACCTATCGGGTAGGTTTCACTATTACTCCCATTTTACAAAGAAGGAAACAGAGAGGTTGGATAGCTTGCCAGAGGCTACACAGACAAGACAGATGCATGAGATGTAACCAGTCATAGGTGTAAGTGATGCCAAAGCATTCTTTGTATTACAACTTTGGGATCAAAGCTACTTTTCCATGATCTTCCCAACCATTTCTTAGGAAGATGAAAACATTCTTTTCTTTTTGAGACAGGGTCTTGCTATGTTGCCCAGGCTGATCTCAGAATCCTGGCCTCAAGTAATCCTCTTGCCTCGGCCTCCTGAGTAGCTGGACTACAGGTGTGTGCCACTATGAAGGATAGGATGATGTACATTTTCAAGTTTCCTTCTGCCATAGTCTGCTAATTCACTAGTTGTTTAAAATAATAAGAAACACACTCAAAATCGACTGTTCATGATATGCATAAAACACATACTCCCATTCTCTTTTCGGTTGTCCATGTGCCCCGTGAACAGCCTCACCCTGTGCCAGGCACTGTTTTAAGTGGAGAGGACCCAGCAGTGGATAAATGATGTAAGACCCCACCCTCCTGAGGCTCACATTCTGGAGCCTTCAGTCATTTGATAACTTGTTGACTCTTCTCCCTCAGAGATTTATGAACTTCCATGTTTTTTATATTTTTGTTTCCCTGTCTAGCAGGTCATATGTACTTTGAAAACCCATCCTGCTCTCTTAGGTCAGTGCACCCCAAATTTCTCACCTCTGGGATGTTCCTGACAATGTGAGAGTACACACCTAAAATAACTGAGGAAGAATGATATTTTAGGGTACGAAAAGTCCATTAAAATCCACATCCTTGGCTGGGTATGATGGCTTACGCCTGTAATCCCACTGCTTTGGGAGGCCAAGGCAGGAGGACTGCTTGAGACCAGCCTGGGCAACACAGTGAGACCCTGTCTCTTAAAAAAAAAAAGTTGTTAGAATAATCCCATTACTATCACTTTGAATTACTCAACTCCGTATGACACAGAAAAGCTAAAATTGTTCTGAAAATGCTCAGAAGCAAAGCTCCTAGCAATCTCGGTTCATGGAACAAGTCAATGTAGAGAATTTTCTTTGTCTTTATTATTATTATTTTTTTGAGTAGGGGATCTCACTCTGTTCCCCAAATTGGAGTGCACTGGCACAATCATGGCTCACTGCAGCCTTGACTTCCTGGCTCAAGTGATTCTCCCACCTCAGCCTCTTGAGTAGCTGGGACTACAGGAGCATGACACCATACCTGGCTAATTTTTTGACTTTTGTAGAGATGAGGTCTTGCTGTGTTGCCTACGCTGATCTCAAACTCCTGGGCTCAAGCAATCTTCCAAAGTGCTGGAATTATAGGGGTGAGCCACGGCACCTGGCCTTACGTAAAGAAAGGATTTTTAATGCTACCCATTAGCATTAGGCATCTATGATTGACTACCTACTCATGTTCTGAGCTAGAGGAACTGGGAAAACACACACAGCCCGCACCCATGTGGGCCCCAGCTACTAAGTGGATGGCAGAGACGGAAATGAGCACAGTGTTGAGGTAAGTATGGAAAAGCCAGGGATTCCCCAAGAGACCCTGTGCCTGACCCAAGACCTCACTCACCAGGGACAACATGTCCCTTTACAGCCACCATCCTCTACCCAAAATAAAGAATTCTCACTCTACTGTCACATTTTCAGAAAAGTAGTCCCTGATCACCCTATGGAAGCTGGGCCTTCCATCTCTACTGTGACATCCTGGCGGTTTCTTCCATAACCGATCAGAATTTATATTTACATATTTGCTCCTTGTCTGTCATCTGTCTCCTGCACTAGACTATGCTACGCCTCCCCTCACTACTGCATGCCCTGGGCCTAGCATCTTGTCTGGTCCTTAGCAGGAACTTGATTTTTTTTTTTTTTTCTCAGTCAGTCTCACTCTGTTACCCAGACTGGAGTGCAGTGGCATGATCATGGCTTACCACAGCCTCTACCTGCTGGGCTCAGGCAAACCTGCAGCCTCAGCCTCCTGAGTAGCTGGGACTACAGGTGCACACTACCATGCCCAGCTAATTTTTTGATTTATTGTAGAGACAAGGTCTCGCTAAATTGCCCAGGCTGGTCTCGAACCCCTGAGCTCAGGTAATCCTTTCACCTCAACCTCCTGAAATGCTGGGATTACAGACATGAATAAATAAATAAATAAATAAATAAATAAATATTTTGAGTTGGAGTCTCACTCTGTTGCCCAGGTAGGAGTCCACTGGCACACTCACAGCCACCCCAGCATCGACCTGCTGGGCTCCGGTGATCCTTCTGCCTCAGCCTTCCAAGTAGCCGGAACTACAGGTGCGTGCTACCACGCCCGGCTAATTTTTGATTTATTGTAGAGACGAGGTCTTGCCAAGTTGCCTGGGCTGGTCTTGAACCCTCGGGCTCAGGTAATCTACTCACCTCAGTCTCCCAAAGTGCTGAGATTACAGGCTGAGCCACCGAGTCCGGCCTGAATATTTTTGAATATGTTAACCGCTTACTTGCAGATGTCATTACTGTTCTCACAGATGGAAAAGAAATTCTCTATCGCCAAGACAGTTCTAAAAAAATATGGATCACACACATGACCACGAATATTATCAATCATATTGTAATAACAGCTCTAGCTCTTCTTGGAAAAAGTCATTAAACATGGGGGGTTTGCAGTCAGGGTGGTTAGCACAGAAAGGACAGTAAGAAAATTGGCAAAGAAAAGATCTGAGACCACAGACAGCCTAAGGAATAAAAGAGCTCCACTACAGCCTTAATAATGGTTTTCTTGGCTGGGTACAGTGGCTCATGCCTGTAATCCCAGCACTTTGGGAGGCCAAGGCAGGAGGGTTGTTTGAGCCCAGGAGTTTGAAACTAGCCTGAGCAGCCGGGCTCGGTGGCTCAGCCTATAATCCCGCGCCTTGGGAGGCTGAGGTGAGTGGATTGCCTGAGCCCGCGGGTTCGAGACCCGCCTGGGCAGGCGAAACCTCATCTCTACAATAAATCAAAAAAATTAGCCGGGTGTGGTAGCTCGCACCTGTAGTTCCAGCTACTTGGAAGGCTGAGGCAGAAGGATCGCCAGAGCCCAGCAGGTCGAGGCTGCAGTGGCCGGGAGCGGCCACTGCACTCCAGTCTGGGTGACAGAGTGAGACTCCAACTCAAAAAAGAAAAAAAACAGAAACTAGCCTGAGCAACATAGTGAGACCCTGGGTTTCCAAATATAACTAGTCAGGCGTGGTGGTATGTGCCTATATTCTCAGCTACTCAAGAATATGCTGCATTCCAGCCTGCGAGACAGAGTGAGACCCTGACTCAAAATAATAATAATGATGGTTTTCTTATTTGGGACCAGTAAAACAACAACTAACTCCCCCGAAACGTTACTCTCATATGGAGATGAAAGAAAAAAGGAAAAAGGGTACTGGCAGAAGGAAGAATGGACCAGCTCTCCATCTCACACCAGCCCACAGACAGATCTGTCCCTGACTCTCTGGGGTGTGAGAACTTAGACATCAGCAGATCCTTCCCACCAATCAGCCCAGCCTTTTCATCCTGCTTGTATAGAAGAGTGAGATGCACGGCTTGGGGAAGTTTCATAATTTTTTTTAACTGAAAAAGGAAAAAATATGATGTCGTAGAAGTCCAGGAAATGGGTCCTGGAGCACTGGCTTCTCCTAGGTCCTGGAGGTCCTCTCCCATTTCAGAGTTGTTGACGTTCCACTTTCAGTGAGTGCTCACTGATCACCCACATACTACTAAGCACTGACAGAGGTTAAGAGGAGTGCGGCGTGATGCCCGCACCCAAGAACCCTTGGCTGCATCGACAGAATGGAGGACAGGGCAAAACCCTGACCCATAGGGCCTGGCACGTCTCTGGCGCTGCCGACTGAGCAAGAAACAGACAAGTAAACAAAACATACATGAACATGTACCATAAAACTGCACAAAACCCAAATGCTTTGGTAGTCCATAAAAAGAAGACAGTCTCATGGTCTTTTTTCTTAGCTCTTACTTCTATCACTGATACTTGAAGCACAGGGAGGTTATAGTAATACGGTCATTGATTCACTCAAGAAACACAGACTTCCTAGGGTAGGCACTAGAGCTACAGCAAAGCCCAAATTGGATGTGGGACCTTACTTCATGGAGCTAACAATTTTCCAGGAAACCACTAATCCGAAAGGATGCAGGGCAATCACTACTCTTAAGTTCTTCTATGGATTAACCCCTCGTTGCCATCTCAGAGACGGGAATGCAGCCTCACCAAGGACACAGAGTGCATAGGTTAACAGGCCTCCCTTCCCACCTGAACAGATAAAATGGAATAAAAAATAGAGTTCACTGATGCTAACAACTTTGAATGTCCTGAGAACTAAACATAACATATACCACATTTTGGGGACAAATGATTCTCTTAAAAAATTTAATTTATATTTGTTTATTTTTTTAGAGACAGGGCCTCACTCTGTCACCTCCGGCAAAAAAGTACAGTGGTGCGATTATAGCTCACTGCAGTCTCAACCTCCTGGGCTCAAGAGATCCTCCTGCCTCAGTCTCCTGAGTAGCTGAGATTATAGTTGCAAGCCACCACACCTGGCTCAGTGACTCTGAGGAGGTTGCTTAAATTGCATGGTAAATTTTAACGCAGACACTTCACTTGTCACTTATATTAGAGAATGAATTCTTTCAACGCATCAATAAAAAGTGAAAATTTTGGTATGGTCAAACATTTTTTTATAAGGAAATGAATCATTCAACACTATAATCATGGTTCACACATCTAAACTCTTACTATTTTTGTATAATAATTAACACAGGAACATTCAAGAGTCTGGGGTACTCAATTACATATGAAAGCTCACATGTAATATTTGTTTCCTTCCCTCCTTTCCCCCCCTTGCCTCCTTCTGTGATATTCCACACAGACACATTACTGTAAAACTGCAGAGAAAGACAAATGCTTTAGTAATCCATAAGAGTTCACCCTCCGTCTGGGCTGGCAACTCATTAGTGATCATGGTGCCACCTCACCACCCAACTGTTTGTGCCATTGGCAGGGCATCTGTCACTCTTTGCATGTATGTTTACATGGCTGTGTTCCCTCCTAGGTCATGAGCCTTTCTGAGGCTAGGAGCCAATGCTGGGTCACCTTTTTCTCAGGTGCTGGCAGAGCGCACAAGACCCAGGCCTCAACATTTGTTGAACTGAAATTAATTGACTGTCCTGCATCAGCTGAGCCATTCACAAAAAATAAATGTTAGTAATTTGACAGTATTTGGAGAGAAATGTAAGCCCAAAGTTAAACCACATTGTCTGCTGAAAATTCCCATCCAAAACGCAAGGGAGTCGTATGTCACCAAACTAGATTTTACCCTCTTAAAGCACATTCGATCACTACCAGTTGAATAACAAACAGACACATGTAAATACAAAAGTAGGCATTTTACATGTAAAGATAACCAGTGACTTGAACTTCAGCTATATCTTTAATAAATTGGTTAAAGTAAATCATTTTGGTTTATAACTAACATTTCTAGTCTTAGTTTAATTCTGCAAGTGGAGAACAAAACATGCAAAATGTAGAAATGTCTGTCCAGAAGTGGTCTTGACTCTTCTAGCCAAAGTGAGTTTCCCATCATCGAAGGTTCTAAAATAGACTTGGGATGGTTACTTGTCAGGGATAGTAAGAGACATATACAAACATCAGTCAGGAAAGTCAAGTGGATGCCTTTCAAAGCTCTTTCTATTCCTGACAATCTGAGATTTTAAAGTCACTACACATACATACACAGACACATATGTATGTATAAAATGCCTTCCTGAAATAGACTAGGACAACAGTGATGACAACAAGAGTGTTTTTCCTGGGTAAAAATAAAAGCAAGCCTGGGCAACAGGGTGAGACCTCGTCTCTACCATAAATCAAAAAATGTGTGGGCGTGGTAGCGCACGCCTGTAGTTATGGCTATTTGGAAGGCTGAGGCGGAAGAATCACCAGAGCCCAGCAGGTCGATGCTGGGGTGGCCGTAAGCATGCCACTGCACTCCAGCCTGGGTGATGGAGTGAGACTCCAACTCAAAATAAAATAAAATAAAATAAAAGCAATATTATTTTTAAAGAAAGACTGTATCATTTACTTTCAATGATAACATTTAGATTAGGGATTAGAAATTCAATAATCTCTATGTGGGATCTAAAATAATGAAGACATGTTATTTGTTTAAACAAAATTATTTTATTTAGGATGTAATGTACCAGGTAAAATTCTGGGTGCCAAAGACACAAGAGTGTATTAGTTTCCTGTACTGTAGTAACAAAAGACCATATGCTTAATATCTTAAAACAGCACACATTTATTACCTTACAGCTCCAGAGGTCAAAAGTCCAAAATAGGTCTTATGGGGTTAAATCAGGGTGTGAGCAAGGCTGTGTTCCTTCTGGAGGCTCCATGAAGGAGAGAATCCATGCCCTGCCTTTTCCAGCTTCTAAAGGGGCCCACAGTCCCAGGACCACAGTTGCCCCACTCCCATCTCTACTTCTACTGTTATACCTTCTTTCATTCTCATGCTTCCCTCTTTGCCTTGTAAGGACCCTTGTGATTACACAGGTCCCACCCAGACCATCTAGGATAATTTTGCCATCTTAAGATCCTTCACCTAAGCATATTTGCAAAGCCCTACTGCCATGTGAGGAAACATATTCACAGGTTCTGAAGATGTGAACAGCTTTGAGGAACCATTGTGTTGCTTACCTGGAGGAGTAAGTGACCAAGAGACCCTGCTATCATGGAGTTCTAAGACAGAACAAACATACAGACCTGTGGTGTAATGCCAGCTGATAAGGGTTATGAAGGACAAGGTGCTGTGTTATGATGTGGCTATGCTGGCGATGCTGTTCTTAATGGAGAAAGGGGAGGGAACACATTTTGGACATGCTGACTTTGAGATGTCTGTTAGACGTCCAAGGTGGGAAGTCATTAATGCAATGGCAAGTGCATGACTCTAGCTATCTAAGGAGAGGCTGGAGCTAGAGATAGGAATCTGGGAGTTCCTGGCATGTAGATTTTTATATTCATGGGTCTGTGATCATTCAGGGAGGGGCTGCACAAGAGAAGTGCTGCAGAGACATCAGGAGACATGAGAAGGGGCAGGAGAGAGGGTTGGCGGCCCTTGAGGAGGAAGGTAGAGGCCCAGCACCAAGTGAAGAGAAGGCTTCCAGGAGTGGGTGCAGTCACCAGGATCCTGAACAGAGGCAGAGTTGGATGAGCCCTGGGCACCCTGGCATGATCGCAATGTGGGAGCAAACACTTGGTGGCAGGGCACTTAGAATAAAGTGAAAAGCAAAGAACTGCATACAGCAGAGCTGAGCAGCCCTGGAGGAGAGTTCTGCTATAAAGGGGAGTCCAGCAATGAGATGGAGCTGGGAAGGGATGGCATGTCAGATGAAATTTCTGTTTGTGAAGATGGAAAATAGATTGTCAATATGTGCTGATGGTAAAGTTAGAAAGAGACTGGGCACGGTGGCACACACCTCCAATCCCAGAGCTTTGGAAAGCTGAGGCAGGAGGACCACTGAGCTTGGGAGTTCAAGACCAGCCTGGGTAGCAGAGCACAACCCTGTCTCTACAAAAAAGAAAAAAACAGTCAGGCGGGGTGGCATGTGCCTGCAGTCCCAGTTACTCAGGAAGCTGAAGGGGAAGGATTGCTTGAGCCCAGGAGGTCAAGGCTGCTGTAGCCATGATTGTACTGTACTCTAGCAACCTAGGTGACAGAGTGAGATCCCAACTCGAAAAGAAAAGAGAAGAGAAGAGAAGAGAAGAGAAAAGAAAAGATCAGAAAGAGCCCCAATGACACAGGAGAGTGAGGGGATAAGTACTCGGCGAGTGGGCCGGCCAGGCAGCAGCGGGTACCCATGGAGCTTTGTGTAAAAAGATTTAAGGTGAGACCAGTCAGGATGGCTGTCTAGTCAAATCCAGCTCCCTGGGGGAAGGTACAGAGGAGGCAGAGAAACAGGCTTCACAACCAGGCTGGCAGTTTTCTGGATGAGGACCCCAGAGGGAGAAAGGGACAAAAGTGTGGCTGTAATGATGGATCCTGGAATCTATACGGGGAAAAGAGAGAGGCACAGACACAGGTGGGCAGGGGATGGCAGGGAGCATGCTGGATGGAGGCCCTCCAGGGGCCGATGAAGTATCAAGTGGGAGGGTAGAAGGGTGGAGGTCCGAGAGTGGGAAGCTTCATGCTAAGTCTGCATCAGCACTAAGGATTCAGGCGGTCACTGGCTTCATCAGAACCCCACAAGAGGAGGGCTGCCTTTCAGGAGTGACTCAGAGCACCGTGTTCACTATATTTGGTTATTTCCTGAAGATCAAAAGCCAATGTTAACCGAGGAGTGGATGGGACAATCAGGGGAACAGAAAGAAGAGTTATGGAGTCACCCGGATGGTGAGACCACAGGCCAACACAGAACTCATTCTCAACTGCTAAAGTTCCTAGAAATGTAGGCTGTTGGTCCCGAAGGAGAAAATTACATCCTTCCTATCTTATAAACTTGCACAGTATATTGTGTGTCCTTGTGGGAACACACCCATTTGATCCAGTCAGATGGATTCAAAAGTATTCCTAGGATATCATCAAGGAACGTCATGCAGAATGTTGTCTCCCAAACTAAATTTGCTGTGTTGAGAAAGACTTGTTTGTCCCTCAGGAGAAATCTTACATCTTTTTCTCAAAGAGCCTTCAGGCTTTGGCGATACAGTTTCCAGAGGGCTTTGCCTTTTCTTCTTGAAACTTAATTGGAAATTTCATTTTTATCAGTAGGCTTGAAAAACACACCCCTATGTGGCCACCAGCTAGAATAGCCAAATGATGAATTCAGTCACCTAGGAAGAGACAGCTGAGGCTACCAATCTATAATCTATCTTTAATCTTTTCTCCTCTTTAAAGAAATGAATTCAGTTTCAGGCCGTAGATGGGTAGGATACTACTAGGACAAATAAAATGTGTACAAAATTTTCTTCTATGCTTTACTTCTTAAGCAAACGATCAAATCCAAGGAGGATTTGCCTCTGAATGTGCTATGCTGATCTAAAACCACGTACTGCACCCTGCGTATCTTGATTAGTGGTAAAAGTACTGATGATCTAAGGGTGAAGGTGGGGTGGGAAATAGGTAAAAAAATAGAAGTAGTGGTCTCTCTTCTGAGTTAATATGAAACTAAAAAAGGCTGGGCATGGTGGCTCATGCCCATAATCCCAGCACTTTGAGAGGCCAAGGTAAGAGCCCAGGAGTTGACCAGCCTGTACAACATAGGGAAACTCTGCCTCTACAAAAAAAAAAAAATTAGCCAGGCATGGTGGTACACATCTGTAGTCCCAGCTACTTGGGAGGCTGCAGTGAGCCATAATTGTGCCACTGTACTCAGCCTGAGTGAGACCCCGTCTCAAAAAAAAAAAAAAGTTTCTGTTCTCAAGCAGCTGATTGAAAAATGTATATAATACTTTAAAAAAACAAAACAAAAAACCAAACAACAACAAAACTTACCAAAGATCCATCATCTGTTGAAGAACTCTGGTCTCATCATTTTAGTTAATAAAAAATGATTTCCTAACAATAATATAGGAAGCTAATCTAACATCAAGCAAGTAGATCTATGAACGTCTTCTAAAGTATTTAATCTTTGAGGGAAATTATCCAATTATGCAATCTTTCAAAGATTACATAACTGGACATGAATGGAAACCCATGTAATAAAATTCTCCAGGAAGAATCACACCCTTACACTGCTGATGAGTACAGCATCAGTAACAAATGCTTCATCATATGTAACTGAAAATAAGATGTCATGATAACTCTATGCTGTGTAAACAGAGATACCATATTTTCCCTCCATATATTTTTGTGTATAAAAATGTGTAGCTGTTTTTCTCCTGTTTTATTTTGTTGGTGAAAGAAACTCAGAAACCAAAGACAATAAAAATAATGACTATGTTTATAAAGAAAGATTTTTTTCCTTAACAATTACCATGGGAAACAATGTCCCAGGAAAAACAACATTTGAATATGGCCATAATTCAAAAACATTTTTCACAGATGCCATGAGTCAAAGGGAATCCAAGTTAAATTCTATAACTTTGTGATAGGAGCAGTGAAGAGTCATGATAATAAATCTTCACTCTCACGTGCACATGTGCATGCCAACACACGTAGATGAGTAAGCAGGAAGCTCTTCAAGAGGAAGTCATGACACCACTAGAGCATCATTAAACGTAACGGGTATTATCTATTTCATATTTCAGTCCTAGAATTTACCAAATAACCAGCATTATTCAAATAAGTCATCTTCCCATGATCTCTCCTGATGAGAGAGATACAACTGATGCAGCTCATCTGTTTGTCATAATCATGATCACATTTACCATGAGGCTGCAGTCTAGGAGCCACCCGTGGGACCTGGAGGCTCTATCGATCAAGTAAAGGGTCTCAAGTCTGTGTTTCTGGATGGCATGCTGCATTCCCAAGCTCTGTCTCTTCCTCTTTGGTGAGTAGTGCCATCATCCACCAGGCAGCCTCAAAACCAGATGCTCCAGACTCTTCCCTCTCCTCCCATGTCCAGTCAGTAAACAGAACACATTAACTCTTTCTCTCCAACATCTTGCGAGCCAGTTTTCTCCTCCTGCTGTCTATACCCTGCTCCGGGTCAAGCGCTTGTCACCCTGGGTCTGGGTGACCATTGCAATGGCCACCTTACTCTCCATGCCCTCAGTCTCACCTCCCTCCCCCAATTCCTCCTTTTTCCCATTTCCAGAGTAACTGTTCTGAAACCCACATTTGCTCTTGTCTCTCTCCTGGCTAAAAATCCTTCTCTGGTCCCCCATTTCTTTGGGCAAATTCAAATTCCTTTAAATGGCATTTGAGGTCATTCACAATCCATCCTCACCTTTTCTCTCCTGTCTCACCTCTTACCATCTCTCAACCCCAACCAAGGGGATCACTTTCCTCTCAAGGCTCCTTGTTCTGGCACTGGCCAAGCTCTGCCCTCGTTCCCCTTCCTGTCAGGCACGTGCCTAAAGAATCAGTCTGAGCATCACTTTTTCCCGGGAGGCTACTCTAGCTTCTCACTCCTAGCTCTCCTGCCCCCACCTGGACTCTCCAGGTGCATGCGCGTGACCCCCGTCTCCATATTTAACCACCACACGGATTACTCCCACAGCCATCTGGGCACATATCACTATTGGACTTTCTCTTCATTTGCACATGCCTCCTGCTTGGTATAGAACAGCTCTCAGCAAATGTGCTGAATAAAAGGAAAAACTCCATTCTGGCTGACTCTTATCCCACGCTCCCCCTCGACTCACTCTTTAACCCACTTCATACTGGTTGGTATCTGTATTACTCCATTTAGATAGCTCTTCAAAAGGTTACCCATAATCTCTGTTGAACCCATCAGATATTGTTCAGTCCTCCTCTGGACACCCGGCACTGCTGACTTCTGGCATCCTCTGGAAACGCCTCCTCCTCCCTTGGCTGCCAGGATGCCCTGCTTAAACTCCTTGCCCCTTCCTATTCCTTCTCGGCCTTCTTTGCAGGCTGATCCTTTCTTCAGACCACTTTACTCAAGGCCTATCCTAAGGCCCATTCTGACTCTCGATACTCCACTCAGGCCTGATGCTTTGGTTACTAAACACATGCCAAACACTCGCTCACCTTCTATGCACTCTAGATCTTTCCTTTAGGCTCCAGTTATGTGTACATAGTTGCATATCTGACATGCACTCCTGGATGTTTTAGGGTCACATCAAAGTCTAAATCAGAAGTCATGATCGCACATTTGGTCCCCTTAGGAAATCCCCTACCCCAATGAATGGCATATCGTTGTACAAACTGGAAATCCAGGAGTTATCCTTGACAACCCCCTTCTTACTCCCATCCTATAAATCCCATCAGCTGTACCACTTACACATCTGTCAAACGAATTCCATTCTCTTCATGACCCTGATCCCAGCTACCTTTCGTTTTGTCAGGACTTACTATCTTCAGTGGCTTCTATGTGTCCTGCCAGGACTCCTATTTTCAAGTTGCAAAGGGCAAAATCATGGACAGGCCTGCATGCCCGACCCCTAGGATCCTCTCTAGGCTCACAGGATATCTTCTCCACCCATCCATGGGTCCCAGACTTCTGTCCAGTCCCTAGAACATATCAAGCTCCCTCACAGACACAGTCTTTGCATACCTTCCTCCCTCTGCTAGAACATACCAGTACTCCCAAGCCTCTCACTTCAACTCCTTTTCAGCCTTTAGGCCAGCACTTCTCAAATGTTAATATACATACAAACCACCCGGGGACCTGATTTGGGAAGTCTGGAGTGGGACCTGAAAATCTGCATTTCTACCACGTTTGCAGGTGGTGGTCACACAAGCTGTCCACAGGTCGCCTTTTAAGCAGCAAGGTTTCAGCTCTCAGCCCGAATGCCTCTCCTAGGGAAATGTTCTCTGAGCCCACACATCACTGATCTGGTCCAAGGCCTCCAGGCCATGCTCTCGTGGTACCATCCAGCTGTCCATGATGGTGTTCGCTTCCCATCGTAATTCCCATTTCCCGGCCCCGGCTCCTGTCCAGTGTCCAGCACTTACGTTTTCATGAAATGAATGAACAATGTCCATTGAACCTGCCCCTGCCTTAAGCTGACTCATTTTCCTTCACCATGTTACCACCAGAGGACTCACAGCCCTGAGCTCAGCTCTACCAGATCCCAGCTCATCTTCGGTTAACACTCTGAGGGATTTTCTTTTCTTTTCTTTCTTTTTAAATTTTTATTTTAAAGATGTGGTATAAATTCAGGGTTACGTATACAAATGGTCATTGTACAGGTAAAGTTCGGTTCTCACTTTGATCCTTACTTCACCTGGTTTGAGATCAGGTACTTGTATTGCCAAAGTGTGCCTCCCATACCCCTGCCAATCCCGTTCTTACAGTATTATGATAATTGTTCAGGGTC
>CAUYQG010023320.1:0-10642 GCA_963574415.1 Tarsius wallacei | reverse complement strand
CTGGAGTGCAGTGGCCGCTCCCGGCCACCGCAGCCTTGACCTGCTGGGCTCCGGTGATCCTTCCGCCTCAGCCTTCCAAGTCCAATTATCTTTATAAATAAAAAAAAACCAAACACAGGCCAGGCACGGTGGATCATGCCTATAATCCTAGCACTTTGAGGTCGAGGTGGGAGGGTTGTATGAGTCCAGGAATTTGAGACTAGCCTGGTCAACATAGTGAGACTCCCATCTCTACAAAAAATAAAAAAGTTAGCCGGGCATGGTGGCATACTCCTAGAGTCCCAGCTACTAGGGAGGCTGAGGCCAGAGGATCACTGAGCCTCCAGTTCAAGATTACAGTGAGATGTGATTGTGCCACTGCACTCCAACCTGGGTGACAGAGTGAATCCCTTTTTCTAAAAAAAACAAAAAACAAAAAACGAGGGTCCTAGAGCCAGCCAGGCTAGGCTGGGACTCCTTTGACCTTGACTCATTGACAGATGGGTGGGAGACTTTTCTGTTGGCCTTGTGATTGCACATGGAGGATTTTGGGGGCATCAACGAGTGTGTGCTAGTAGCATGGAGTGCATAAGATTCCAGGCCTGGAGTCAGCAGCAGTATACCTAACACCTGGAATTGGCTCTTTGACCTTGGATGATTTAATAAGTCCCCTGTCTCATGTGCTGGTCATGACAATTAAATGATAAAATATATATAGAATGGTATCCACTGTATCTGACATGCTATATAGTATAAATGTTAATGTAGTAATTATAATATTAGTATGTGTGGACACTATATATATGCACATCTATATGTGTATATATAGAGATATATATAATTCAAAATATAATTTTGCAATTTGCAGCCCGAGCTTCGTGGCTCATGTCTGTAATCTCAGCATTTTGGGAGGACCAGGCAGAAGGATCACTTGAACCCAGGAGTTTGAGACCAGCCTGGGCAACATAGTGAGACATTGTCTCTACAAAAAACACAAATTTAACTGATTGTAGTGAGGCGTGCCTGTAGGCCCAGCTACTCGGGAGGCTGAGGTGAGAGAATTGCTTGAGCCCAGGAGGTCAAGGCTGCAGTGAACCGTGATCATGCCACTGCGCTCCAGCCCTGGGTGACAGAGAAAGAACCTGACTCAATTTTTTTTTTTTTTGCAGTCTGCAAGTTATCATAGAGCCTAGAAAACGTGGCTTGTTCATGCTTCAAAGTATATATCTGCAGAGAGAGGAAATCCATAAACCTGGAAAGAAAGGACTATTTTCTTCGAAAAAACATTTTCAGTATTGAAATTTTCAAATATACACAAAAGTAGAAAGAATAACCTAACGAGCCCCAAGTCTCCATCACCCAGCCTCAGCAATTCTCGCTGTCTTGCCAATCTCATTTTATCCATCTAGTCCCCGTAGTTTTTTTTCCCTTGGAATATTCTGAAGCAAATTCCAGGCAACACGTCATTTCTGCCATCAGCTTCAGTTTGCGTGGTGATGGGTTTAGCCTCACTCTTCTCCACCTGGGGCTGAGGGCCCTCTCCAAGGACTATGATCCACCCTGGGCTGCGGGGTCATAGGTGCCCCCTCCCACATTCATGGGCACCCACTTCCTCATCCTCCTTGTGAGTTCTTTTTCCTCCAGGGCCATTGTTTGCAGCGATGCTTCGAGGTCGAATCTCATTTATGTCCAGGTGCCCGCCACCTGTGTCTTCAGGCTTACCTGGTGTAATTCATGCTGAGTGCCTGGCTCGTCTTGGGGAAGGCACTGCCACCTGCACATTTCACAGTAAATATCTTTTTAAATGGCCTGGTGTTCAGGCTCGTTTCTCATTTCCAAGGAGGCTTTTGACTGATGACCTAAAGAATTGCTTCCCCGTGATTGACAGAGCAATGCGGCATCCCAGCCTTCCTGATTCCCTCCAGGAGGCTGGGTGGGAACTGTGACTTCCAAGTGCTCCCGGCTGCTTCCACCAAAGGCATCTGCCTCCAGTGTGACTACTTTCGAGGGCTGCTGGCTGCCAGTGAGTAAGTCAGCTCCATCCTGGGGTGCTCTCATCAGATGCATTTTTTTCAGGCATTCCACGTGAAAGGCCTCCAAGGGAGAGCTGAACTCGGGCTTTCTGTCCACTGGACTCTGTGAATGTCACCACTGGAGTCTGGAGGCAGCCCTGAAAGGCACAGTTTAATAAAGACCTTGAACTCCACTGCATGCAAAGGCCTTAGGAGCGATTGTGGTTAGAATTCTCTCTGAGTATGGAGGCTCCAAGTTGTCAGGGCAGGTCATGTCGAGATCTTCATAGACCCCAGGCACTCTTACTTAGTGATGTCCCTTCTTACAACACATCAATCATAATAAAAAGCACCCACATCCCGCATGAGATGCAATTCATACACAAACGTTGAATTGCAGATGACTAGAATTCAGTTGACATTCTGTAGACATTTAATTCAATATCTATTAGGTTAACATCCCAAGTTACATTTTAAAATGCTGCATTCTGTAGACATTTAATTATGCATCCATTAGCTTGGTGTTGTGGAGGACATTCTTTTAAATTTTCCAGTCTGAATCATATCTGTAGGCTCTCAGTCTCTCAGCCTGAGATATTCACCACACTGACCCAGGACTTCCGCCATCCTGCTGCCTGGGATCCTCCCCAGGGTCCCTGGCATCCTCAATCATGTGCGGTCTCAGTCAACCAAGCACACAGAGCGAATGCACAGATTTTTCTGCGCAAATAGAGAAAAAGCAAAGAATCCCAGCCTGAGTCATTTAACTGTACTTGGCCTCCAAAGGGAATCTATAACTTACAAGGTGAAAAGACATGTGGGTTACACTAAGTGCCTTTTTATCTCTGCAAAAGGCACTCTGGAGAAGCCTTGCGGGGGACAGTGAGTATTTTTTGCCAATCCAGGACGTCTTCTTTCTTCTGGCATTGAGAAGGGAGAGCACAGCCCGAGAGCCAAGCTGCTGGATTCAAGTCTCCTCTCTAACAGGAATTAAGGCTCAATTCTCTGAATACATTAAAAGCCATCAAATTGTGTGCTTTATTTAAATGAATGAATTGTGTAGTATATAAATGATACCTCAATGAAGCTGTTAAAAATATCCTGGCTCAGGCCGGACGCGGTGGCTCAAGCCTGTAATCCTAGCACTTTGGGAGGCTGAGGTAAGGGGATTGCCTGAGCCCACGGGTTCGAGAACAGCCTGGGCAACTTGGTGAGACTTCATCTCTACAATAAATAAAAAAAATTAGCCTGGTGTGGTAGTGTGTACCTGTAGTTCTGGCTACTTGGAAGGCTGAGGCAGAAGGATCGCCGGAGCCTAGCAGGTTAACAACAGGGTGACCGTGAGCGTGTCACTGCACTCCAGCCTGGGTGACAGAGTGAGACCCCAACTCAAAAAAGAAAAAAAAATCCTGGCTCTACCACTTATTTATTTATTGGTTCCAATGAACTTTTTAAAAATATCTTTTTATTTTAAAATTGTGGGGTACAGTTAAGGGTTAGGTATACAAATATTCATTGTGCAGGTACCCTTGTTGATGAGGTGTGCCCCCCTTTCCCCAGACAGATATTGACTATCGTTAATCCCACCTCCCTTCCCCTCCCTGCTCCCCCATGGTTTCCCGCCACTGTCCATCCTTTTCTTATAGTATTACGGTAGTTGTTCAAGGTCCACTTATGAGTGAGAACATGTGATACTCAGATCTTTGTTTCTGTGAGAGATCACTCAGTATTACAAACTCTAATTCCATCCAGGTCACTGTGAAAATCCTGATTTTGTTCTTTTTTATGGCTGTGTAATATTCCATTGTGTATATGTACCACATTTTAAAAATCCAGTCCTCTTTTGATGGACAGCACGGTTGGTTCCATGATCTTGCTATTGTGAACAATGCTGCGATAAACATACGTGTGCAGGTATCTTTTTTATAGAGTGATTTGAGTTCTTCAGGGTATATTCCCAGCAGGGGGATTGTGGGGTCATATGGAAGGTCGATTTTTAGAGCTTTTAGGAACCGATGCACTGATTTCCACAGAGGCTGTACTAGCTTGCACTCCCACCAACAGTGTAGAAGTGTTCCCTTTTCACCACATCCTCTCCAGCATCTGTTATTTTTTTGAGTTATTGATAATGGCCATTCTGACTGGAGCTAGGTGGTATCTCAGTGTAGTTTTAATTTGCATCTCCTTGATGATTAGTGAGGTTGAACATTTCTTCATGTGTCTGTTGGTCGCTCGTATGTCTTCTTTTAAGAAGTGTCTGTTCATACTTTTTGCCCACTTTGTAATGAGGCTGTTTGTTATTTTCTTTTCAGCACATTTGAGTTCCTTGTATAACCTTGATATTAGGCCTTTGTCAGACATGGAATTGGCAAATACTTTTTCCCAGTCTGTGGGCTGTCTCCCTGCTCTCTTGATGGTTTCTTTGACTTTGCAGAAGCTTGTCAGTTTAATGAGGTCCCACTTGTCTATTTTATCTCTTACGGTCTATGCATTTCGGGTTTTGCTCAGGAATTGGATGCCAATTCCAACTTCCATAAGGGTGTGTCCTGCATTTTCTAAAGTTCTTATGGTTTGAGGTTTTACATTTAGGTCTCTGATCCATTTAGAGTTAATTTTTCTGTATGGGGATAGATGGGGGTCTTGTTTGAATCTTCTGCATGTGGTCAGCCAGTTTTCCCAGCATCATTTACTGAACAGATTGTCCTCTCCCCAGTGGTGGGTGGTGGAGTATTTGTTGAAGATGAGTTGGTTGAGAAATAGAGGTTTTTCTTCTGGAATCTCAATTCTGTTCCATTGGTCTATATGCCTGTTCTTGTACCAATACCAGGCTGTTTTGATTATTGTAGCTTTATAGTAAAGTTTAAAGTCTGGTAGTGTGATACCTCCTGCTTTTTTTTTTTTTTTGCTGAGGATTGTTCTGGTTATTCTTGGTCATTTGTGTTTCCATATGAATTCCTGTATTGTTTTTTCTAGGTCTGAGAAGAATGTTACTGGTAATTTGATGAGTATTGCATTAAATCTGTAGATTGCCTTAGGTAAGATGGACATCTTAACAATGTTGATTCTTCCAATCCGTGAGCATGGGATATTCTTCGACTTGTTTGTGTCATCTTTGATTTCTTTGAGCAGTGTTTTGTAGTTTTCATTATAAAGGTCTTTCACGTCTCTGGTTAGGAAGATACCAAGGTATTTCATTTTTCTTTTGTGGCTATTGTGAATGGGATTGTGCTTTTTATTTGGGTTTCTGTTTGTTTATTATTGGTGTAAAGAAATGCGATTGTCTTTTGCACATTTATTTTATACCCTGAGACTTTTCCAAAGTCCTTTATCAGTGCAAGGAGGTTTTTGACACATTCTCTTGGGTTTTCAAGGTATACAATCATGTCGTCTGCAAAGAGCGATAACTTGACTTCCTCTTTTTCTATTTAGATACCCCTTACGGCCTTCTCTTTTCTGATTGCTCTAGCCAGGACTTCCAATACTATATTGAACAGGAGGGGTGAGAGTGGTCATCCTTGTCTTGTTCCAGTTTTCAGGGGAAATGGTTCCAATTTTTGTCTGTTTATGAGTATGCTGACTGTGGGTTTCTTGTAGATGGCTTTTACTATTTTGAGGTATGTTCCACATATGCCTAGATGTTCGAGGATTTTTATCAAGAAGGGGTGCTGGATTTTATCAAAAGCTTTTTCTGCATCTAATGATATAATCATGTGGTTTTTGTTTTGACGTCTGTTGATGTATTTAATTACATTTATGGTCTTACGAATGTTGAACCAGTCTTGCATCCCGGGGATGAAGCCTGCTTGGTCATGATGGATGATTTTTGAGATGTGTTGTTGAATCCGGTTTGCTAGGATCTTGTTGAGAATTTTAGCATCTATGTTCATCCAAGATATTGGCTTGTAGTTCTCTTTCTTTGTTGGGTCTTTACCTGGCTTGGGTATCAATGTGATGTTAGCTTCATAAAATGATTTGGGGAGAGTTCCATCGTTCTCAATCACCTGGAATACTTTCAGTAGGATTGGTATCAGTTCCTCCTTAATTGTCTTATAGAATTCTGCTGGAAAGCCATCTGGTCCAGGGTCTACCACTTAATAATTGCATGACCTGGAGCAAATTACTGACCACTTCATTGCCTCGGTTTTCTCATCTTTAAAGTGGGGGAATAATCATAGCACTCACTGTATCAGTGTCCTAAGGCTGCCATAACAAATAATCACAAACTGGGGTGGCTTCAAACTATAGACATTTGTTGTTTCACAATCGTAGAGGCTAGAATTGGGAACCAAGGTATCAGCAGGGCAAGGCTCTCTCTGAAGGCTCTAGGAACGACTCTGTTCCATGCCTCTCTCCCAGCTTTTGGTGGTTGCCAGCAATCCTTGCCATCCTGTGGTTTGTAGAGGCATCGCTCCAGTCTCTGTGTCTGTTGTCACATGGTCTTCTTCCCTGTATGTCTGTGTCCAAATATCCCTCTCTTTATAAAGACATCAGCCATTGGATGGAGGGCCCACCTGTATCCAACATGACCTCATCTTATTTTGGTTACATTTGCAAAGATTCTATTTGCAAGTAGGGTCACAGTCACAGGTTCCAGGTAGACATGAATTTTGGAGAGACACTGTTCAACTAGGTATATACCCCTAATGTTTGCTTCCTCCTAAATTCTTTCACCATGAAACAATAAAGTCTTCTTACCCCTGAGCTTGTTTGCATTAGGTTTTTGTCATTTGTAAGTAAGAATCTTGACTAAAACAGGGGCAAGGGCACCCTTTTGTCAGAGGAACAAAATAGGAGAGAAACGCAACCAGGCTCAGCCAGAGACATCCCTGCAGACTTTTACACCTGGATATGGAAACCAGTGTGGGTCAGGGCAGTTCCATTCTTGTGTTTTTTCAAGGTGGACAGTGCCATGGGTGTGGAGAGGTGAGGGAATGAGCCCCTAATCTGATGTCAGGACCGACATCAACACCTTCCTTTTTCTCTCCGCACATATCAGCTGGGCCTGCCTCTTGCATTCGCTCCTTGTAGAAGTGCCAATGTCTCAGGTTATGGCTCATCTCTGACAAGCCATGCCTGTTCAGTTTGGGACTCCCAGCCATGGGGTTCACCTCTCTGCTGTGCTTTCTTGGGAGAAAAGGCCTGGAGGGGGAGAAGTTCTAATCCACCAACCTCCAATCTCATGCCATGAAGCTGCTGGAAGAAAAAGGAGGGGAACTGAGGGTTGGAAGAAAGTTGGGAAATGGAGTCACCAACAATGGCCCTAGGAGGGGGCCTATGATTGAAAGCAAGGCAGACAGGGGTATGTGCTGAGGCCCAAAGGGAATCTGATCAAGAAGAGAGAACAGGCAGAGATGGTTGACGCTACAGACAGAGGCAGATGGTTCAAAGAAACCAGACAGAAAACGAGGCAGGGCAAGTAAGAACATTTGGCCCAATCATTGGGACACAGGGTTGGCCCAGTGATGGTTGGGTGATGGGGTGGGATTTCCCCAGATGCTGATACTTGGGGCCAGGGCTCTGCGGGAGTTGTGGTTGCCATGGGTACCTGTGCTGCCGTAGAGATCATCACGAGTGCGCACAGCGCTTCGCTGCTGCCCACGAAGTAACCACTGTGAAGGGATGAAAAATGGTTTCTTTCTGAGAAAGCCAGTTGTTTGTGCTCTCGATGATAGCAAAGAGGCCCAAGAATCTGAGCTTATTATTCTTCCGCCAGACTTAATTTAGTATTATTGAACAATAAGAGCCTGAAGAAGCCACCTACAATTTTCAGTTATAATTTTTAAAAATCTTGTGGAGGAATATATTGCCTATTTTGCACAAATTTGGAGTTTTATGGCATTAAAAAATGAGCTGGTAATTCCAGATAACCCACTACAGTGGCAAAAACAACCTGGCCCTCTGCTTTCTAGGTCAGCAGGCTCCAGCCTTTCTGGCATCAGGGACCGGTTTCATGGAAGACAATTTTTCCACAAACCAGGGTGGGAGGATGGTTTTGGGATGATTCAAGTGCATACCATTTATTGTGCACTTTCTTTCTTTTTTTTTGAGTTAGGAGTCTCACTCTGTTGCCCAGGCTGGAGTGCAGTGGTACACTCACGGTCACCACAGGGTCGACCTGCTGGACTCAGGCTATCCTTCCTCCTCAGCCCTTCAAGTAGCTGGAACTACAGGTGTGTGCTACTACAACCGCCTAGTTTTTTTTTTTTTACTTGTAGAGACGAGGTCTTGCCACGTTGCTCAGGCTGGTCTCGAACCCCTGAGCTCAGGCAATCCTCTCTCCTCGGCCTCCCAGACTGCAGGGATTACAGGCTTGAACCACCGTGCCTGACTGTGCACTTTATTTCTATTATTATTACATTGTAATATATAATGAACTAATAATACAACTTACCATTAAAAAAAGAGACTGAGACAGAAACAGTAAATAAAATGATGGACGGGCCACATGCAGACTAAAATAAGTGTTGGATTCTGACTTAAAGCCTGCCATTCTCTTGCCACTCACTGATAGGGTTTTGATATGAGTCTGCAGGCAATTGATTTATGATGGTCTCTGTGCAGTCAGACCTCACTGCTAATGTTAATCTGTATTTGCAGCTGCTCCCCAGTGCTAGCATCACTGCCTCAGCTCCACCTTGGATTATTAGGCATTAGATTCTCATAGGAAATACAACCCAGATCCCTCACATCCACAGTTCACAATAGAGTTCATGCTTCTATGAGAATCTAGTGCCACTGTAGATCTGGAAGAAGACGGAGCTCAGGCAGTAATTCAAGCAATGGGGAGTAGCTGTAAATACAGATGATGTTTCACTGGCTCACCCTCTGCTTACCTCCTGCTGTGTGGCCTGGTTCCTAACAGGCCATTGACCAGTATAGGCCCACGGTCCAGGGGTTGGAGACCCCTGTTTTAGGTGACCTGGGAAGGGCTTGAGGTACAAATGGAATCCAATTTGGAGTGACCAAGTTAATTCTGCTTTAAGGGTGGGTGATGTTTCGAAGGCCCTAGCTTCCTCTCAGAAGTTGGTCCTTAAAAGTAAAAGTGCCAAGAATGAGAAGTGCCATGGGAACGTATCTGACTGGAGTCCACAAGGAGGCATCTAAGTGGCTTTGGTTTCTCTACTCTGAGATTCATCACCAGGTGACCCTGCAGCTGACAGTTTGGTTCTGATTGTGAGACCTTATTAGAGGCTGTATTATGTGCCTACCAAATTCATAGGTTGAAGTTGTAGTCACTAGTATCTCAGAATATGACTGTATTTTTTTTTTTACATTTTTTATAGAGACAGAGTCTCACTAGATTGCTCAGGCTGGTCTCGAAGCCCTGGGCTCGAGCAGTGCTCTGGCCTCAGCCTCCCAAAGTGCTGGGATTACAGGTGTGAGCCACCATGCCCAGATGACTGTATTTGCAGATAGGGCTTTTAAATTAAAATGAGGCCATTCAGGTGAGTCCTAATTCACTAAGACTGGCGTCCTTATAAGAAGAGAAGATGAGGACACAGACACACACAGAGGACAGACCATGTGAGGACACAGCAAGAAGGTGGCCATTTTCAACCCAAGGAGACTGGCCTCGGAGAAACCAATCCTGCCAACACCTTGACCTTGGACTTCCCGTCTCCAACAATGTGAGAAAATAAAGTTCTGTTGCTTAAGCCACCAGGTCTATGGTACATTGTTATGGCAGCCCTAAAAAACAAGTAGAGTCCTAGTTCTGATCATGGATTTTAGCCTCAATCTCCTTCTCTGGGATTCCTTCCCTAACCTCAGTCCAATGTCCAATTTTTGTTCCCAGGGGCTGGTGTCTGAACTCCATCTGTGATGATGGCCTGGTTCTCTGCATAGAAGGAGGTACCCCCCCCCAAAACCCAGAAATTATTTATGGAAATAAATTGTGTATTTATTCTTTTCTAAAATTTTATTTTATTTTAAAGATGTGGGGTACAATTCAAGATTAGATATACAAGTGGGCATCATCAGGTAAAGTTTGGGTCTCCCTCTGGTCCCCACTTCGCCTGGTTTGAGATCAAGTCTTCTTATTAGTGTTTTGTGTCTCTTCCCCCTGCCCCTTGGCAGTGTCTCACTACTGCCAACCCCTTTCTTATAGTATGTTGGCAAATGTTCAGGGTCTGCTTATCAGTGAGAACATGTGGTACTCAGTACTTTGTTTCTGTGATAGATCACTAAGTATTGCAGACTCTAAATCCAAGTTGCTGGTACACTGATGCCGATGGGCCCCTAGAACCCTTCACCTAGTAGGGGGAAGCCTGTACTACAAGGTGCCCATCTTCCAAAAGATAATTCCAGTTTTGTTTGGGTCTTTCCTCACACAGTTTCCTGAAGCAGTTCTCAGGAGTTATGAAGGGTGTGGCCCCAGATTCTTTGCTATGTTGTCCAGTATGCCCTTTGAGGTCCTGTGGTGGGTTCTGCATGCCCATTATCCTCCTAGGACACCTCCCTTCTCCCACCTCATGTGCTTCTAGCGTAGTGTTGTGGGTCATAGCAGCTGCCTTCTCTCCCCCAAGCTGATCGTTTGACTCACTCGATGCACTCTCCTCTCCCTCCTCCTCCTCCTCCTCCTGCTTCTTTTAAATAATAGTCCCATTGGACATCCAGAAATATAGCAAGCAGGCAGAATATGCCTTCCCCTT
>CAUYQG010023319.1:0-21213 GCA_963574415.1 Tarsius wallacei | reverse complement strand
CACGCCCGACTGATTTTTTTGATTTATTGTAGAGATGAGGTTTCGCCTGCCCAGGCGGGTCTCGAACCCGCGGGCTCAGGCAATCCACTCACCTCAGCCTCCCAAGGCGCGGGATTACAGGCTGAGCCACCGAGCCCGGCTAGATCTGTTTTTATTTGCTAGAGGATTCGTGTCTGTTTTCAACTCTGGAAAATTATCGGCTGCTATGTCTCTCAACCATTTTTTCATATTTTCTGTTTTCCAATCTCTTTGGTGATTTCCTCAGATCTGTCCTACTTTTCACTCATTATCCAGAAGTGTCTAGTCTATTATTTAACCTGTCCATTGAGGCTTTTCTCTTTTAGTAACTGCATTTGTATTTCTAGAAGTTCTCTGTGACTCTTTTCTGACATTTTCCTGGACTCTTTTTTTATATTCCCTATTTGGTTTTTTCTTTTGTTTTCATTATGGGTTTTATACTTTTTATTACCTTTCTATATTAACTTGGGCTTTTTTACATTGCTCTGTGATCTGTAGTTTTTATTGGGCTAATTCTGATTGATACATCTGTTGGTTCTTCCTCATGGTGGGTAGTTTCCTCATATGAGGGGGACCCCAAAAAAACTGGAATTATCTTTTTGGAGGATAGATTCCTTGTAGTACAGGCTTCCCTCACAAGGTAAGTGTTCCAGGAACCCATCAGTATCCATGTGCCAGCTAGCGTCGTTGAGAGAGGCTGTGTTTGGCTTCAGTGGGTTTTTTTTTTTTTTTTTGGAGATGCTTTGAACCCCTTTGCCCATTTCATGATGGGTGATTTACAAGCATACCTGTTCAGCAGTTTTTGACCAAAAAACCTCATGATTCCCATGCCCCACCTTCCCTATTCACCCAATCTCGCCCCAATCAACTTTTTTTGTTTCCCCTGATGAAAAAAGTCCTCAAAGAAACATTTTGTTGATGTTGAAGAGGTGAAACAAAAAATGGCAGAAGCACTAAAAGGCATCAAAATGGATGAGTTCAGAAACTGTTTTGAGCAATGGAAAAAGCATCTTGATAGGTGAATTGCGTCAAATGGAGAGTACTTTGAAGGTGACTAAAGTTTAAAAATGTAAGAATAAATACAGAACTTTTTTTTTTTAGTTAGAGTCTCACTCTGTCGCCAAGGCACGCTCACGGCCACCCCAGTATTGACCTGCTGGGCTCTGGCGATCCTTCCGCCTCAGCCTTCCAAGTAGCCAGAACTATAGGCATGTACACCACGCCTGGCTAATTTTGTATTTATTATAGAGACGAGGTCTCGCTGAGTTGCCCGGGCTGGTCTCGAACCCACGGGCTCAGGCACACAACTTTTTATATTTTGGGGGGAGGTCCTCCTCATCTGGTTTGTGATTTTATTGTGAGCTCCTCTTTGGCAGGAGTCACTCTTTCTTTGGGTGCCCATATGTCCTGATGGAGAAAGTGTTCCTTCAGAGTCTCGACTTGGTTTGTCTGAGCCCTGGGGATTAACAATCTTGAACCGTTAAGTTAATTTTTCACCTTGGAGTACATATAGTAGAAGAATGGAAATCTGTAACTTATACTATGTGTGGTGCAAGCCTAGAATTTTAATATCTCAAGGTGATTTTCCTCCCATGAATGGCCCTGAGCCAATGGCACGTTTCCATTCCACTTCTCTAGATGCTTTGTAGCATTTTTCTCAACCCTTTTCATAGACGGGATAGCTTATCAAGACTCTGGACTATAGGCAGGTGGTATGTCCAGAATTTCACTTTGCCCTGGCTAGGACTACATCACAGATCTCGTGTGGGCTTTGAAACCCCTCTCACCCAACCACTAAGACCCTCAGCAATTCCAATTCATTGTCTGAGGTAGGGCCCAGAAATCTGCATTTCAAAAAACTCCACAGGTGATCCTGATATGCCAGCAAGTTCAAGAACACTCTTAAAGGTACTCAAAACATGTTAAGTAGTTTCACTGTCCTCAAATTTCTAAGCACTTCAAACTCATTCATTTCCCCCACACCGATATTTTCATCTCAGATGTGGTGAGGCTGTGGAGAAAAATAAGCGTCTCATCACGGCAGACCAGAGGGAGTATCAGCAGGAACTCAAAAAGAACTATAACAAGCTGAAAGAGAACCTGAGGCCAATGATTGAGCGGAAAATTCCAGAACTCTACAAGCCAATATTCAGGGTCGAAAGTCAAAAGAGGTAAGAACAGGGCAGAAGGGGCCTCTTCCTGGAGGATAAAAGATAGCTCTTGGGGCTCAACAAGTCGGGGCATGCTCTGCTGCACTTGGTGAGCTGCAGAACCTTCCAAGGGTGGGAATGGGGCCTGAAACAAGAGAGGCCCCCAGAGCGTGATCCTTTCTGCTTCCAGCCTTCCCGAACCTTCTCCTTGAAGCCTCCCCTTTCTGCTGGATGATTCCCCACCCTTCCCCCCACTTTAAAAAGCGAATTGATCTTCCTTATTTGTGTGTTCTCTCCCTCTTCTCCCTCTCCCTCTTTTTTCTTAATTTCAGGGACTCCTTCCACAGATCTAGTTTCAGGAAATGTGAAACCCAGTTGTCACAGGGCAGCTAGGAAAGCCATCTCCAACCCATGAAGGCTGAGGTCCCACAACCCTACAAAAGGATTTGCTGGTACATAAGAAATGGGACATTTGCCACCCAGGACCAACGACACTCCCTGACCAACCAGCACTCTGGAAGCTTTCGGACCCAAGGAACCGTGGAATTACTCCCAAATGGACAATGACCAGATTTTGGCCATACTGGGGGCTGGGAGGGGTTGAAGGACGGGTAATCAGGTGTGACTGTATATTTATTAAAGTTTGTTTTTCACAATGTTGTACAAAACAAGGCATGAGCAAACTTCTCCTGCTGACTGGTCAATCCCTGTCCATCTGAGAAGTGACTTCCTCTGGCCTTTATTTGAATTTACAGGATAAATTCAAATTGCCTAAGGACAAATGGAAAAGTTGTCCACCAACCTATTCAAAGGGAACTTTACTTCTTATGGGAAGGAAGGGTGAATTTGCAGGAGTGTGAAACATTTTCAATAAATCTATGAGGGGAAGTCTTACTAGAATTCTAAAAATCATGATGGTTGGAAATTTGAGAATATATTATTTGTGAACTTGTTACCCTTTTGGTAATGGTGGACTAATTGTTGTATAGTTATTTTTGCTTTGTTATTACTGGTATGTTATGTTAATTTAACATGCATTTATAGAGGAACACACTCAAAGCACTGATTTAGGCGGTACATGGTACTCAGAGCAGTCAGCCCAAAGTCACAGATACTGCATTCACTTAAAAGGAAACAATTCACCTATAATGTTTTGCTTTTTTTCTGATGTGTGCTCTTTCTTACTCTCTCTCTTTTACTCCTGTCTGGGACCAAGCTCATTTTTATAAAAGAATAATATTTCTGCTTTCATTTCAGAACATTGTGCTGTTTGTCAACATAAGTACATCAGCTACAAAATATATTTAGCTTTGAATTCTTTTGATAGTGTACTCTAGGAGAAAGATGAACAAAGTCATTATCTGAGAATTAAATTATATGTTTTTAATATGACTGATGACCTTGACTGATACTAAAAATGTAATAAGAATTACAAACAAAATGTTTCCTTTTACAACTTGTGTTTTGTTTTGTTTTTTGACAGCTCAGTGTTTTGTAAAGTGCTCAGAGAAAAAGAAAGATGCATAACATGGCCTTGGTCAAATAAGTACTAAGGCAGCATCGCTTAAGCAAAATTTAATCTTGGTGGTCATAAGAAAGAACTTAGTTTGGATATTTCAGAACTTTTTGTTTATACCATCAGGTATGCATGAATTTATATTCTGAAAGAGAACTTTAAAAAAAAAAAGATTAAAGTCTACCAGTTTAAGTGCCAAACTTTTTTTAGGCATTTGGAGCACAGTTCTTCCTAGAGTATATTATACACTCAATTACTTTATTAAATAAGTACGTATGACATACCTTAATTCCAAACACATTTAGCACCTTCTGTGTAGGGGACACTATGACAGAAACCAAGGTCAGAAAACATTGTCACTGCCTCCAACGTCTCTCCATTTCATGAGGAAGATCATGCATGTGTGTATGTAACCTCAATACAAAGCAGACTAGAGAAAATCCCTTAGCATATAACTTTTTCTGAGAGACTTAAGGATGGCCATCTTGTATCAACACCTGTTATATTAGATTCTGCCTTTAAACAAGGGTTAGGTGCTAAGTTATTCAGGCCTGGCTCTTAACCCTAATAGCCATAGTAACCCTAATAATCCAGGATATTCCTGATTAAATATTCCCTGCTTGTAGATACCTGGTGTCACTTTAGATTGGTTTTTTTTTTAGTCTTTCTTGTACCACAATAGGTTCACTACATGAGTGCAGAAACTGTGTCTTATCCCTAGCCCCATACTCAACACATAGAAGATAATAAACATTTATTGATTTACTAAATGAATGAATGAAGTATGAGTAAGTCTGTTTCTGAAAGAACACTGCCCAATAAAAATATAATGCAAGCCACATATATAATTTTTAAAATTCTAGTAGCCACATTAAAAATCATAAAGAAACCAGTAAACTTAACTTTACGAATACATTTTTAACTCAACACATATAAAATATTATTTCAACATGTCATCAACATAAAAAGTTATTCATTAGGTGTTTTACAATCTTTTTTCATTTAAGTCTTCAAAATTTGATGTGTAGTTTATACTTAGCGCACATCTCAATTAGGACTAGTCACATTTTAAGTGTTCTATAGCCACATGAGACTACTGGCTACCATATTGGACAGTGCCATTCTAGAAGTTTCCAAGTTTTCTAACTTGATGCCTCTGATCTGTGGAGTTAGAATATAGATAACCAGAGTAGTGAGAATAGTGTCTAAAGTAAGAGTGACAGAATTCTGATTGAGAGCCCTTTGAGCTTACCTAGCAGAGAAACTTGTGGAGTCAGGGAATATGGACTTGACAATATTGGCTTTGGGTGTTCAGACTCTTTTTGGGCTAACTCCCAGCTGTTTTCTCAATTCCAGATAGTTAAGTGGAGACGTGGCTGCACTTTTTAAAGTAATGGCATAAGGAATTTAGACATTGGTCTTCTGATTATGTATTCTAAATGAGTTAGGAAAGAAAGAGACATTTTAAACATTCCTGGGAGTAAAGCAAATTAGGCCTTTTTTCCTGAAAATTAGATAAAACTGATATGCCATGATATCATCTCTTGATTTTACTTTGGAAATCCCATCTATGAATGCTTTTTAGAGAATTTGCTGATTAGATTCATACCTTCCCTCCTTCAGCAAGGTTACTGGTGAAATTGCCACTATCACATGAGAATCTCAGGAAAATTAAACATGACTATATTGCATAAACCTGATTGGACTTGTCATTGCCACACATAGCCTTCAACACCATAATTCTATTCTGTAAGGCATGCTTTCCATAAAAATAGATTTATTTTAAAGAGAAAACAAACACTTAGAGCTGTCATTGGTAATTACGGTTGCACGTGTATTTTCAAAGACAGGGAACTTTTATTTTGCTTTGAATGCATTTTTAATTGCTCGTTATCTCAAATGTTGTAAAGCTACTATTGATTATATATTATTATGCAAAAAAACCCCGAAATGGCTAAAGGTTCTAAATGTATTTCCAGAATTCTAGATATGTCCAGAGTATGAATATCCCGTATATTCTTTTCTGGCAATGCTTCTCAATCTTTTTCACATCATGGGTAAAAATGTCATTTATTGAAGCTTAACAAATAGCCCTCAAATTTATTAGCTTAAAGCAACAATAAACAATAAATATTTCACCCTATTCCTGTTGGTTAGGAATTCACAAGGGATTTAGCTGGGCAGTCTGACTTGAGGTCTTACATGAGGTTGCAGTCAAGATGCTGACTAGCATCACCATCCGAAGGCTTGACTGAGGCTGGAGGCTCCTGTTTCAAGGTAGCTCTATCCTCTCATTGGAAAGTTGTTGCGGGTTACTGATGAAAGGCCTCAGTTCCTCCATGTGGACTTCTCCCCAGCTGCTATGTCATGACATAGCAGCTGATTCCCCATAGAGTGAGTGATCTGAGAAAAGCAAGGCAAAAAGTGGCAGTGTCTTCTATGACTTAGCCTCAGAACCCTCATGTCTACCATATTCTGTTTTTTTAGAAGTTCAGCCCACATTTAAGCAGAAGAGAATTAGGCTTTACATGAGGAGTATTAAAGAATTTTTGAACATATTTTAAAATCAACCCAATGGAACACATTAAAATATTTTATTTGTTGTCTCACTGGGGCAAATGGACAAAGGTACTTGCTGCTGGGGATGACCAGTCCCAGAGCTCTGGCTGTCCTAAGTCCCTTCAAGAGGGCTAAGGTGATCAATGTCAAGGAATATCTATAACCTAGTACATGAGTTCACTGCGGCACACCACTTGGGAAGCTATAGCCTAAAGGTAGGTTTCAGTTGGCAATCTTTTTTGTAGAGGGCAGAAAACCAAAATCAAATTGGCATTTTTAAAGGGGGTAGTAGAGTTCATTAGCTCATTAACAGAATAATTGAGAGGTAGTATTGGTTCAGAACTAGCTTGATTCAGGACCCACACAATATGTCCTGGGTCCGTTTTCCATCTCTGCTTCCTCTTGGTTGGCACCACCCTCAGGCTTTCAGCAGCGGTCCCTGGAAATTCCGGGCTCATCCATCATGGTAAAAGCAGTCCTGAGCCTCGCAACCCCATACCACCAAACCCCACAAAGAGAACTTTTGAGGTCCAGAATTCCTGGGCTTCATTCTGATTGGAGTGGCTCATGCTAACCAAGGTTCTCCCTTTGAGTTAGAAATGGGATCAATACCCAAACCTATGACTGAAAATGGGAGGAGGACTGGGAGTCCCTTGGGGAATCAGGAAGAAAAGGGAAAGGCAGTTAAACTACAAGGCTTACTACAGGACATTTTGCTTTAAATCACACACATTCAGAGGAAGGAATTTGTGTGGACCAAGATTGCAGTTTAATTCCTATAATGTTCCCAGGGCGGGACATGAAGAGGATATGCAATACAGGAAGAAGGAAGACTTAGGGCTTATCATGTTCTGAAGAAGAGTGGGGACCGGAATAAATGGGGGTGGAATGTTTTCCTGTAGCAGTATTCATCTTCTAGAGTGTCTTGCCAAAATTGTGCTAATGGTCAGAAATCAGAATATAGAGTTGGGGTTGGGATGCAGTGGGGGAAGAAGGAAGGCAACAGAAAAATGGAATAAAATTACGTTTCAGGAGAAAAAGACAAGCATCAAACGTATGTCTTCTGCTCATCGTTGTATCGCCAGTGTCTGGCCTATCATGGGTGCTCAATAAATGTAAGTGGCCAAAGTGATGAATGAAGGCTGCCATCACTGAAGATTTCTGCAGACTATTCCTTTTCTGTTGCTCTGGGTTAAAAGCAGCACCTAAAAAAAGACAGGCAACTAGAATCCATTAGTCCCAGAGAAATTGCTTCCCATTCATTATTTTGTTGTTGTTGTTGTTTATTTTCATTTATTTAATTTTTTAGAGACAGGGCCTTGCTCTATTGCCCTGGCTGGAAGGCAATCGCACGATTATAGCTTACTGTAGCCTTGAACTCCTGGGCTCAGGTGATACTCCCTCCTTAGTCTCCTGAGTAGCTAGGACTACAGGTGTAACACCAGGTCGGCTTTTTTTTTTTTTTTTTTAATTGGAGTCTCACTCTGTCGCCCAGGCTGGAGTGCAGCGGAACGCTCACGGCCACCACAGCCTCGACCTGCTGGGCTCAGGTGATCCTTCTGTCTCAGTCTGGAACTACAGGCAAGTAGCTGGAACTACAGGCATGTGTCACCACGCCTGGATAATTTTTTTATTTATTGTAGAGATGAGGTCTTGCCAAGTTGCCCAGGCTGGCCTCGAACCCATGGGCTGAGGCAATCCTCTCACCTCGGCCTCCCAAAGTACTGGGATTATAAGCGTGAGCCACTGTGTCTAGGCTCCATACACTCTTGACTTTGTTATTAATGCATGAGCAAGAATTAAAAGGGGTTTTCCCTTTTCTACCACCTTCCCTTGAACAGTCCTAGATCCTATCTTTAATATTCTTAAATCCAACCTCACACAACCTGATTAAAAAACTAAATCTCTGAAAGTCACTAAGATTTGAATCACGAAATTACAGGAGGAAATGCAGCATAGCCTTGGCCGAAAACATTTGGAGAGCCGCTTTCCTTATCCCTAAGTCCCTGATGCTGCACCCATCTTTGGGTAGCTTTGCTGGCTCTGGAATGATGCTATGAAATCCAGCCAGTTCCTACTTTAATAATGATTTCTGTGGCTTTAGCTTGGCAGCTAAATAGCTTCTACCTTTACTATTTTTCCCACATATTGGAAGACGGCAAATCCAGTGACAGCAAGGATAAGGGAGTGATTTTCAAGGCATTATGGCTCTAAAAAAATCCATTCGAGAAATCAGCTCCCTCATCAGTTCCTTTATGCAATGAGAGAACACGACATGGATGAGCAAATTGTTCTGTTATCCGACAGGATTATCAGGGTTATTAGTGAGATAATAAAAAAGGTCTGTGTGACTGCCAAAAGTCTCCGGACGAAGGATCAGAAGTCCTGATTTCTTATTCTTCCACTCTCTGACCCAGCAACTCTGGCCAAGTCACTACATTGCTCTGAGCGGCATGGTTTTTCACTGTGAAAGAGGGTGAGAGTTGTTCCACATTCTTCCAACCTACTGAGGAAACCCAATGAGGTAATTAATGCATGGAGATATGTTGTGGAAACTCACAAGAGCCACCCAAAATGTAAGGCAGCACTATTTACAATCCACACATCCAGAAAGTTTAGGCAAGTCCCTCACTAGCAGTGCATCCGCTCTGGCAACATTAATCGAAATCAGGCCAAAGGTGCAGGCAGGACAGAGGCCTGACTTATCAGAAAATAAATGCCTAGTCTATTCCACTTGCAGTGCCAGTTTACATTGTCTGGCAAAGGCCAACAGCCAGGGCCTCAGGGTAGAAGGAAGAAAGGGTATCGGTGGAACTGAAAGGGTATACAGGGGCGCCTGGAAACCCAACCTGACCTGGCTTCCCTGTCTCCCGTGTGCAGCATGTTTCCAATGCATTCCTCTGGAAGGTAAACATACGGAATTCGGCAACCCACATGTGTCCACCTAACCTGTAAGTGCCCCCTGAGGGTATCAAAGCACGCGGATTTCCACTTGAAACAAAGCTATTGGGCGGCAAGTTTCCCCGTTAGTGAGAAGGAAAAAAGAGAGGACTTGGCAGCCATGACGGATTTGCAATAATTAAACTGACGTTGCTGTTTAGAAGCCTGGGGGTTGTCTGCAGCCTCCCGGGCTCCACTCCATCGGTTCCAATCTGCAGGCGGGACGTGAATGTCTCTAGATGCATATTAAGCAAAAAGTTTCTAAAGAGGATCGCGTGGAACCCAGCAATTGATTAAGAAACTCAATGGCCCTAATCCACCGAGAATTGAGCGAAGGGCTCCCGGCAAGCGAGGCAGTGTAAATGGGGCTTAGAGACATCAAGCGCCTCCCGGGGCCCTAACGCGCATGCGCTGGAGCGCATTTCTTGGCGTTGGAGGTCGAATAGTGCTTCAGCTTGTTCGGCAGTCAGTGGTTGGAAATCAGAGAAGTGAGATGCTGCACCCCATAAACCGAAAGATTCAGGGAGACTAGGGGCCTTTTTTTCCCACAAGAGTTGTGAAGCTGCAGGGAGAAAAGTCTAAGTGGAAATCAAGTAAAGTAAAATCATGGCAAATGGGCATAGTTCTGAAATCTTTGTGAGCCCCATCCAGCTGGCACCCAGAAGGCACGGCTCAGTGTGTATTTGGAATGGAAGCAGGAAAGGAAGTCGGGGGTAGGGAGAGATTTCAGTGAAGTTCCCTGAGGGGAGCCTCCACCTGTGCCTGGGCTAGGCTTGTGGCGGCCTGACCTCTGACCCTCATGGCAAGCCCACGAAGTGCAGATGATGAGGAAAAAAGACCCAGCCCCTGCCCTAAAAGAGCAGTTCCACTCCAGGGGGGTCATGTGGGTGCACACAACTATGGGTGAGGTTTGGAAGAAGCCCCACCCTCCGTGACACCTGTGTTCCACGGTGGCACCCAGCCACAGGCTAATCCCTCATTCAGCACTTGCTTCTGGAAACTTTCTTCCCTTTCCCTCCTTCGACTCACTGACCTTTCACACTGGTTTTTTTTTTTTTTTAATCCGTGTATAGGACTGTCCACTCCATTGACTGAAGTTCCTTGAAGCCAGCAGAACTCCTTTATCAGGGAATAGATTTGAATATCAGGAAGCTCTTATCCAAGTAGATGATAGCCACTCTGGGGAGTAAAGACGGAGTTCTGCATAATGACGGAGTTATTGTTTTGCAAGAAGCTGGTCATATAACACTGCATTGCATTGTCACTGAGAAGTAAGCTCACTTGGTTGAAATTTTTGTTTCTTAGCTAATGAACAAAGAAATTTACCACAGCTGTCACTGGTGGAAACCTGCCCCTGGGATCTGATCACCTGCCTTCTCCTCCATCCACTGGACAGAACCTTTTAAACCCCTTGTCTTTCAGAGTCGGCAAAGCTGGGCAGAGAAAAACAAGTACCAGCAGAGGCTGGAAGTGGAGTGTGCAAGAAGGAACCAAAAAGGAAGCAAGGAGGGGCACTATGCGCTGGGGAAAATAGATGGGGTTTCCCAAGACAGAAGTAGAGGCACTGGACTGAGTGAAAGAAGGAACCATAAGGAGGTGAAGTAGGGAAGGGGGATGGGGACAAGTTGAGGAGAGCAGTCGAGAGATGGAACTCTCCATGTAGGAATCCCTCTTCCATATTCCAATTCCAAGGAATATGGGCCTAAATCTATCATATTCCTTGGAATTGGACCATACCATATAAAATAAAGTCAAAATTTCTCATCCGTCTTTACTCAAGCTTTTCTATGAGGTTAATCGGCATTTCTGTAAGAGCATGTATTCTCAGCTGGGCATAGAGGTGCATGCCTATAATCCTAGCATTTTGAGAGGCTGAAGCAGGAGGATCACTTGAGGTCAGGAGTTACCAGCTGAAGCAATCCCCATCTCTACAAAAATTTTTAAAAATTAGTCAGATGGGACATACCTGTAGTTTCAGCTATTCAGGAGACTGAGGCAAGAGGATGGCTTGATCCCAGGTTGTTGAGGTTAGAGTGAGCTGTGCTCACACCACTGCATTCCAGACTGGACTGGAGACAGAACAAGACCCTGTCTCTTGAAGATGAAAAGAAGGAGGAGGAGGAGGAAGAAGAAGAAGAAGATGAAAGAAGAAAAATGCATTCTCCTATACCCCCATGGTAGCTGAGGGTTACTAGCCACATGAAGATATGTAAGCCAGCCAGCAAGGACCGGTCCCTGAGCACAAGAAATGGTAAGAATAAATCTCCCATTTTTCCCTTGTCCTCAACCCCTGTTTCAATCAAAGTTAAAGAGCTATATCCTTATGTGACTGAAAAGGAGCCTTTTTTTCTAGGGCCACGGTTATATTCCCATAGACTCAGATACTGTCTTGTACATAATTATCAGTGCTTCATAAGTGGCTGATACAGAAGGAAAAGCATTTCTGCTAGATGATGTGACCCACCTTATTAATGGCTCCTTGTAGAAAGCTATCCCGTGCATGGTCTTTGTAAGGGGCAGTTGTCTTTCCTGAGTGACCAGTTCCCCTGACACTTCCTCAAGTCATGGCTGGCTAACTGAGGAAGCCAATGTGACCCCCAAAGAGCAAAGCATAACCTCAGACCCTGAATTTCTCTCTTTCCACTGCCTAAAGTGTGGTTACTTCTCATTTCTGAGAGATTTCTAACCTTGTACCATAAACCCCTCTTTATGAGGTAGCTTGGGGAGGTATCTGCTTCTTAGCACCAAAAGAGTGCTCTCTCTCTCTCTCTCAGGTTCCAGTTGCTCATGGGAATGCTGAAGGTAGAAAATGGAGGTCAGGTGATGGCCACAAAAACCTCCTGTGAATCCGGGATGGCCTTGTGAATTTCTTTGCCTTATTGAATGCAGCAAAGTGATCCTGTGCCAATTCCAGCCCCGGTCTTAAGAAGCCTGCCAGCTTTTGCTTTCATCTCCTTGGAGCTCTGAGTTACCGTGGAAAGAGATCCAGCTGCAAAGACTGGCTACATAATTTGCAGGGCTCAGTGTAAGATGAAAATGCAGGGTTTCTTGTTTAAAAAGTATTAAGAATTTCAAGGTAGTGACAACAGCACATTATACCAAGCAGAGGCTTGGTCCTAGCTGTTCCAGCCATCCCAGCCAAGATGCCTGACACATGAGTGAAGCCGTCTTGGATATCTGGCCCCAATTGAACCTCCTGCTGGGAGGTTTTAGAGCCTGAGCTACTCAGGTGAGACCAGCTCAGATTGCAGAACCGTGAGTTATTCAAATAAAGCTCACTAAAGCTCTTCTTAGCAAATGGGTATAGCCAGGACCACTAAGGTCCAGGATGGTATCTTATACAGAAATAGATAACAGAAACATTAGGGAAAAGAGTTTGCAGTGAGTGAACACCCACTGTGTTGTAAACCCTATGCTGCTGCTTTGAGCATGCTGGCTCACCTGTTCCTAACAACACCCTGGATTGTGATTCCTTTTTACAGGTGAGGCTGTTGCAGCTCTCAGGGTGAGATATTGGTCCTACTCCTCCCTAATCAATATGTGACAGAGGCAGGATTTGAACCTGACTGATTCCATGCAATATCCCTACAGGAAAAGATTCAGGGGAAGTGTATGTGCCTTGGAGATTATTGGATGGGGATCTGATACAGTCTTTCATAAGTTTCCTTACAAATCCTACAGCTGAAATATCAGGCAGGGAGATGACAGCCATGTGAAAGACCCCTAATGGGGCATCATCCATCGCAGCTCTGTGATCATCAACCATCATTCCTATGATCCCAGGTAACCTAGAGGTATGCTACAATATGTTTACTCTTGTTTTCTGATAAGTGAAATACTGAGAAAATTTGATGTGGTTAGCTAGGGGTAGTCACCACTAATTTATGTGTATAAAAAACCTCAAGCATCTGTATTCATCTGGGTATTTCTGAAAATGATCTTGCACCCAGAAAGAGCAAAAGTTCATTTCAATGTTAGACTAAGCCAGGTTTAGTTAAGTTCATTAAGAAGCTTTTGCTACCTGATGGCACCTAACAAAAAAAGGTTTTCTATTTATATTATTCATTGTTTTGAATTTTCTTCACCTGAATGTCATCAAGGGGTGAGTGAGTGTGTAGGTAGGAGTCTTCCTGTCTGACTATACCTGTGGGTGGTGAGCCCATCACTCTAGGTCAGCAATGAGCTTAAATCTAGATGCTAAGCAGGCCTTAAGTGAAATAGTGACATTCCCTTGTTCAGAAGAAATGCTGGTGGAAAAGCAGTATGGACTAGTGTTTATGAGCACAAGCTCTGGAGTAAAAGATGCTAAGGTTCGATTCCTAGTCCTGCCTCTTACTAGTTAGTGATGTTAGACAAATTGATTAACCTTTAAGTTTCAGTTTCTCACTTATTCATGAGATGCTTTGAGGACTAAATTAGATGATGCACATGACAAATCCAACCAGGTGCCAGGCCTACACACGAACTTAATCAATGTCAGCGATTTTTTTTTTTTTTTACTTGGAGTCTCACTCTGTCCTCTGTCGTTCACGGCCACTGCATCCTTGACCTGCTGGGCTCAGGTGATCCTTTCGTCTCAGCCTTCCAGGAAGCTGGAACTACAGGCATGCACCACCATGCCCGCTAATTTTTTTATTTATTGTAGAGATGAGGTCTCGCCAAGTTGCCCAGGCTGGTCTCGAACCCATGGGTTCAAATCATCCTTTCACCTCGGCCTCCCAAAGTGCTGGGATTATAGGCATGAGCCATCTCACCCGGCTGATTATTTTATTTGATGAACAAAAAAGGTAAATATTGTTTCTTTGATTCCCATCTTTGCCCTGTGTCCTTTCTCAAAAAGTGTACATGTGTCATTTCTATGTCTTCCACTCTCCCAGCGTCTGCCACTTCAACATCCCCTGTCATTACCCATTCCCACTTTTTCTCTCTGTCCTCTATGTTTTTTTCTTCTTATTCTGAAATGGGGTTGAGCAGTAGGGATATCAGAGGAGGGCAAAAGGCAGAGAGACATTGGTGGCAGGGTGACCATGGAGCTCCATGAGCTGCCTGTGCTGTCAGAGCTTTCTCATCTCTAGAATACCATTTTCCCAGGACTCCACATATTGGAAGAAAACTCAGCAATCATCTGATCATATTCAGACCTGTCATTTTATGGGTAAGGAAACTAAACCACAGGGAGGACCTTAAATGGCCTCCCCACAGTATTGGTCAAGCCTGAGCAAGATCCCAGGTCTCCCAAATTCCCATCCAGAAGAAAAGGGGATACCTAGCCTGTGTTTTCATCTTAACCAGGATCTCTTGTCTTCCCAAAACTCTTTCACTTTCCTGCTTAGCTGTTAAAATATCAAACTATACCAAGATTTTGACTATGATGGACTCTTTCCTCTGCACACTAGATACTTATCTCCCTGGTCATCTGTAGAAATAACATGAATAAATTATCATGGTTGCTTCTTATTGAGTCATGTGTTATGCATCAGCATCAACTCGTTTAATGGATTTTTTTCTAGTTGTGTTTTAAAGTTTTAAATTTGAATAAATGTCTAAATTCTAAGCCAAAGGGAGAAAAAGCAGACAAGACACAAGAAACACATAAATTTTCTAAACATTTTTATTTCCTAAATTAGCTCAGCTACCTTGTACAAGTCACCTTTTCTAAGGACATTAGCATCTACAGGGTTATTGCAAAGTCAAAAAGCACATTTGTCTAACACTAAGTATTCAATACACAATCATTATGGTCTTGACTCCATTTGGCAACAGGGATTGACCGAGAGTTTGGGTGATAGGTAAGAAGGTAAAGGACATTATGGAACGTCTAAAAGAATGTCATAAAGGTAATACATTTTGAATGTATTTTTTTCTTTTGTATTTTGTGAATAAATTTTCCCCTGTTTAGCCTGAAGTATCACTTATGCTTCAGGGAGGTTTGAGATTTTTATAGCAGAAATGCAAATAGCATACAAAGAAGTAGGGCAATCCCTTCGGGTCCCCTCCCACTGTGGGAGCTTCTCTGTCCTCTCAATAAATCCTGCTTTCTCACTTAAAAAAAAAAGAAAACAAAACAAAAGAAGTATAGGTCTAGCTTTTGACTTCCAAATGTGAGTTCCTAAAAAGATTGTCTTTAAAAGTCAGAGGTTGCAGAGAAAGAAAAGGATTTTCTAAATTCCTGCTGCTTCCGTTAATATGTCAAGGGTCAGAACCATGAACTTGAACCCTAAACCATTGGTGGAGAAAACTGGCCTTCCAAGGAAGAGGTCACTCTGCAGCACAGAAAAGATAAACTTTTTCTTTCCAAACCCAGGGAATGGCAGGGGGGGAAAGATAAAGGCTGGAGGGGGAGAAATGAGTTTTATGTGTCCTGGCTTCTCCATTCAGGGCTTAGCTCACAGGTGGCAGATACATTGAAGGATCCCCCCAAATAGAAGGAACCTATGTCCTGCTCCTCATTTGAAACTCAGCAAAGGGACCCTCACACAGACGGCCCCTTGAAGAAGACATCATTGACCTTTTAACTTTTGGTTTGGAAGTCAAGATGCACCTTTCTTCAGTTATCCTGCATCTGGGTTCATCTGACACCAGTCGCCTCTACCATGCTGTAAAGTTCAAGCACAATGAGACCCGAGTCACATACCTGCCAAGTGCACTGGTGGAGAAGTCAGTGCCATGTCTGCCCTGGCCCCCAAAGTTTATCTCCAAAAAAAGTTGGTAATGATATTGCTAAGACAACAGATGACCAGAAGGGTCAAAGAACTGCAATGAAATTGAGCATTCAGAACAGATAGGCTCAGATTGAGACTGTACCTTCTACCTCTGCACTGTTCATCAAAGTCCTCAAGGAACCAGAAAAAGAAGGAAGAAAAAAAACATCAGACACAGTGGAAATAACACCTTTTTTTTTTTTTGAGTCACTCTGTCACCCAGACTGGACTGCAGTGACACAATTATGGCTGACTGCAGCCTCAACCTCCTGGGCTCAGGTGACCCTTCCACTTCAGCTTCCTATGTAGCTGGGACTACAGGCACGTGCCACCATGCCCAGCTATTTCTTTTTTATTTTTTATTTTTTTATTCTTTATTTTTTATTTTTTTTTTCTCTTTTTTCTTTTTTATTTTTTTGTGGAGGCAAGATCTCACTATGTTGCCTAGGATGGTGTCAAGCTCCTGGGCTGAAGCAATCCTCCTATCTCGGCTTCCCAAAACGGTAGGATTACAGGCGTGAGCCACTGCACCTAGCTGGAAATATCACATTTATTTATTTATTTATTTATTTATTTATTTATTTATTTATTTATTTGGAGTTGCAGTCTCACTCCATCGCCTAGGCTGGAGAGCCGTGGCACACTCACAGCCACTCCAGCATCGACCTGCTGGGCTCCAGTGATCCTTCTGCCTCAGCCTTCCAAGTAACTGGAACTACAGGCAAGCACTACCATGCCCGGCTAATTTTTGATTTATTGTAGAGATGAAGTCTCGCCAAATTGCCTGGGTGGGTCTCATACCCGCAGGCTCAGGCAATCCACTCTCCTCGGCCTCCCAAAGCGCTTGGATTACAGCTGAACCACCTAGCCCGGCCTGGAAATATCACTTTTGATGAGATTGTCAACATTGCACGACAGATGCAGCAACCAGTCTTTAGCTACAGAACTCCCTAGAACTATTGAAGAGATCCTGAGGACTTCCCAGTCTGTGGGATACTGAGGGGACCATCCATATGACATCATAGATAATATCAGCAGTCGTGGAGTGTAACACCCAACTAGCTCTGAACTACAAAGAAAAATATTTCAGGTCAGACATGGTGGCTCATGCCTGAAATCCCAGCACTTTGGAAGGCTAAGACAGGAGGAATACTTGAGGCTTGGAGTTCAAGACCAGCTTGGGCAACATAGTGAGACCTCATCTCTACAAAAAATTTTAAAAGTTAGTCAAGCATGATGATGTGTGCCTATAGTGCCAACCACTTGGGAGGCTGATGCAAAAGGATTACCTGAGCCCAGGAGATTGAGACTGTGGTAAGCTGTGATTGTGCAACTGCACTTCAGCCTGGGCTACAGAGTGAGACTCTGACTTAAAACACACACACATGTTTGTGTGTGTTTGTGTGTGGGTGTGTATAAAGGATCATTCAACAACTAAAGAATAAAAAACACAGAGCATGATCATCAGATATAGGGTCTGCATGAGTACCCCTGTGCCCTTGACCAAGAGTCAAGGTGAGAGCTGGGAGCAAATCACAAAGAAAGACCATTTAGACGTGACTGAGTTAGGAAAAGCCATAGATTCCTCCATACACAGGTGTCACTATTACAAGTCAACCAGCTACCTAGAGTCATTGCTAAAAAATGTCAGTACTGACCCTGATCACAGCAAAAGGACCAGGGTATGCAAATCTAAAGCTCACTTTCTCCTACTGTCATGAGGTCACACATACCACATACTATCTTAGAAAGGAGCACTAAAAACAATAGGAGATTAGCCATTTACCTCAAAAAAACAAAACAAGGCCAGGCACGGTGGCTCAAGCCTATAATCCCAACACTTTGGGAGGCCGAGGCAAAAGGATTGCCTGAGCTCAGGGGTTCAAGACCAGCCTGGGCAACTTGGTGAGACCTCATCTCTACAATAAATCAAAAAATTAGCCGGGCGTGGGGGCACATGCCTGTGGTTCTGGCTACTTGGAAGACTGAGGGGGAAGGATCGCCTGAGCTCAGCAGGTCAAGGCTGCAATGGCCGTGAGCGTGCCACTGCACTCCAGCCTGGACAACAGAGTAAGACTCCAACTCAAAAAAATAAAAAAACTCTTTCATATCCAAAGACACTAAGATATAGTGGATGGTAAATGGAGATGTGGAGTTGATGAGCAAGATTTGTTCAGTTGTAGAAAACAGATGAGACACATAGACTATGCACAACTGAATGTGGTTTGATAAACTTTTTACCCTATTATTTGAAGAAAACAAATCGACCATAATTCTACCATGCTAAACACTCATTACATGTTAAGATATTTATTTTCCACTTGTCATGCATATGCACAATTATTTTAAATTGCTGCAGCACATGTCATTCACATAACTTTACATCATGCTGTTTGTAAAATTGCTTTTCCACACTGCTATGCGGTCTTCCTAATTACTAATATTAATAGATGCATAAGCTGTTAGTCAAAACTCTTGTAGTTACCAGTAATATAAAGTCAATTCTAACTTGAGTAGGAAAAAGGAAATTTGACAGAAGAATACTGGGATTGCTCACTGAACTGCAAGAACCAGGCAGCTTGGGGACCTAGGTGCTGGGGACCAGAGGCTTGATGTTACCAGAGTTCTTCACTGTGCATTCTTCTTCTAGACTTCCCCACATGATGGGGGCCTTGTCACTTGCAAATATGGGATGTCAATCATAAAATTCTATAAAAGAGGGAAGACAAGTCTTTTCAGGAAAAAGGTATCTAAGGAAAGAACTTTAACTTGGACTGGATCGTGTATTTATCCTGTACCAATCACTGTGATTAAAGAGACGGATGCAATGGCCCTTTCTGGGTTGATTTTCCAGGTCTTTAGTGGAGAGGATGAGAGAGTAGAATGCATTAATATAGGAAGTGTAATATCTACAACATAAAGTTGATTTAGACAGTCAATGGTTTAACATTTATATTGTATCTAATTATTTTGATGTTTAAAATTATGGTTTTATTACCAATGTTGATAGATGCATAAGCTGTTAGTCAAAACTCATGTAGCTGCAAGAAACATAAAGCCAATTTCAACTTGAGTAGGGATCTCCCACACTTCTTTTGGATTTTTTTTTTTCTTACTAGAGAAGGGAATGCATGTTTAGTGCTTACCTCCTACCTGCACTTAGCCATGTTAGGCCATTTTCATTAGCCACATTTTCCAAATAAGAAAGGAGAAGCTAAGGGGGTTAGGTGACTCACTGAAGGTGATTCAGCTACTAAGTGGCATTGACTTGAAAACCAGCATCCTGATTAAGATCAATGAATCCATATAAATTGCAAAGGACCATACTTTTTAAAGGTATACAAGAATAGCTACATAGAATAAGAACATACTTGATTTTTGTGAGGACTACAGCTAAAGGAGAAAAGAAACATTCAAATGGTCTTCCATTGTCCCTGCTAGAGCGGTTCCTGTCTTCTCAGTCTGCCAGCTTAGGGTCTTCCTGACCCTTTGCTCTTCTCTAAGGAAGTTCTTGACAATATTTATTTATTTATTATTCATTTTTATTTTTTGAGTTGGAGTCTCACTCCATCGCCCAGGCTGGAATGCGGTGGCACACAGGCTCACGGCCACCCCAGCATCGACCTGCTGGGCTCCGGTGACCCTTCCACCTCAGCCTTCCAAGCAGCTGGAACTACAGACATGAACTACCACACCCAGCTAATTTTTTTTAAATTTATCGAGACTAGGTCTCGTCAAGTTCCCCGGGCTGGTCTCGTACCCGCAGGCTCAGGCAATCCACTCGCCTCAGCCTCCCAAAGTGCTGGTATTACAGGCTGAGCCACCGAGCCCAGCCAACAATATCATTTTCAGAAGCCAATATCATATTCTCCTGTCTCTACTTGCAAGAAAATAACTGGGCCTCCCCATAGGTATAATTGGTGGTAACAGTGATTTATTATACACCCAGTTCTCCAGATGGCCATTCATATGGAAATTATTTTCCTTGAAAACAGAAAAATAAGGGATTTTTTCTTCTCATCAGGTTATAACAGGTTTACAGACTACTTCGTCAAAACTAGAATCAGAAACTTTGATGGAGTTCCCTTAAGACAGAAGGAAACACACACAAAAAACATGTTCCATCTGGTAAATAATTGCTGGGGTTGCATTCCTGTGCATTCAGGCACGAGCCAACTTCTATATAGCATAAAGCTGTGAAAATGTCTAGGCTTAATGGGGCAACATGAGATAAGATCTACTTAGATCTATTATATACTCAAATTGCAGTCTTCTGAGGTAGTGGTGCATCCTGCACTCTCAAATCGCCTGCAATCTGATGAGCTAGACACATGTGTAAGATTATTCCAAGATGTCTGAGAAATCTCATTCATAAGGACAAAAGTTGGATGGACATGTGCAGCTCTTATTCTACAAGAGTGAAGGGGAATGTTTACCAAGAAGGTCATTTTCAGATGACCATATTTGAAGAATAAAGTCAAATGCAGTTCCGTGTTCCATACCTTCTTCCTAAAGAACAGATTAGGAAATATATCTAAAATGGCTTATATCAACTTTTTGATGGAATGCTTGGGAATGGGAAAAGCATTCAGCAGTAAAAAGTGAGCTACCAAAAGAATTTAATGTAGTTAATGTGTAGCAGGTTAATTTCAGCAGGTGGCTTTAAGACTTTTATTCAGGAAGAACTGTTTTAGTCAGAACTTTCCACCAGTGGAACATACTTCCTTATAAGGTCCTTGCCTCTGAAAGCATAGGTAAGAAAGCCATGTATTAAATATATTGTGGGGAAGCTCCAAGAATTTTGGCGGCTGGGCTCAAATTAGGATTCATGAACTCAAATTCCTTCAGGAGTTGGGCAGATAAATTGTGTAAAGTGGTAAAGCATTAGGAAGTGGACCAAACTGCAAAGGACTGGAGAGACACAGCCCTCTTTAAAAAGCATTCAAAGCCGGGCTCGGTGGCTCAGCCTGTAATCCCGCGCCTTTGGGAGGCTGAGGTGAGTAGATTGCCTGAGCCCGTGGGTTCGAGACCCGCCTGGGCAAGCAAGACCTCATCTCTACAATAAATCAAAAAATTAGCCAGGTGTGGTAGCGCGCGCCTGTAGTTCCAGCTACTTGGAAGGCTGAGGCGGAAGGATCGCTGGAGCCCAGCAGGTCGAGGCTGCGGTGGCCGGGAGCGGCCATTGCACTCCAGTCTGGGCGACAGAGTGAGACTCCAACTCAAAAAAAAAAAAGCATTCAAAATCAGAACAGATGCTCCCTGGCCAACCATCGAGTTACTATGTCCCATAAACCCATCTATGTCAAAATGCATTTAATACACCTAGCCC
>CAUYQG010023316.1:0-12383 GCA_963574415.1 Tarsius wallacei | reverse complement strand
GCAAGGCCTGTGTCTTCTGACCCACACCAGGAGCTGGAAAAGAGAAACATCAGCAACATCAGTCACGTTTCACTGGCCTCTCCAAAGAGAGAAACAACCTCACCGAATTTCTGGGATTCCAGCCCCAAAAGTCTTCCAGATCACAAGCCACCTCACCTTCTGCCTCTGCCTCCCTGGACTTCACAAGTGCCAGCTGACCTCGGTTGCACACATTAGGATGTTGGCCTGTACCAGGCCAGTCCACCTGTACATGGGCCAACTTCAGTGTAAACACGGGCAACTTCGGGGGTTCGTAAGAAGCTCCGTAGAACCTGTGTGGCCATGTAAGTAATACCGGTGGGAAGACTCTAGGGATGGCAAACAGACAACAGAGTCAGAGGCCTGGCCTTTCTTCCCTCATGCCCCTCCTAATGCATCCTCGTGTGTTTCTCGGATGTCAGGCTGTGGCTGCCTGTCTACAGGACAGCCCCCTGGCCCCACCCAGCTTTCCACAGTGCCCTCGCTGGGAAACACCTGGTCATGGAGCACTGCTAAGCAACCTCCTGAGTGCCTTGACTTCCCCCTGATGTTTTCTGTCTGAAGGCCCAAGGCCCGCACCTGAGGACACAGGATTGCGGCCCCAGGGAGAACTTGGAGTGGGTTTCTTATTCTAATTCCTGGTACAACCCCCTCTTCTGGAGTCACGAGATATGGATGTGGGATGGAGGAGGACAGGCAGAGCGGGAATGGGACTGTGCAAGGCATGGGTCTCTTGGGGACTGGCTCTGATCCCAGCCTTTCCTGTCCTTTGCCGAAGGCCTGTGACACCAGCCTAACATACAGCTCTCTTTGACTCCATTCCTCCTCTTCTTGCTGGGGAGCCCCAAGAAGCAGCCGTCTCATGAAACCCTTCAATAATATGAGACCCAAGGTTATGTCAATCTCTCCCTAGCTACAAACCACAGAATCTTTCAACACTTTTAGGGAAACAGGAGGTCCTCCTACTGAACTCAAAGGACATCCACTGCATTCTTCTTCCAGGGCTCTGTCATCATGGTCAGAAGCTGGAAGACTGCCTCCAGACCTAGAGCACACCATGAGGGCATCCCATTGAATATTCTGTGACCATGACTGGCTTCTGATGCCTACTATGAGTGCCAGACTCCTCAGATAGAACTGAGGCTCAGGATTTGGCATCTGCTGTGTTCATTCATTGCAGTCAAGTCTTTAGAAAAGCACCTGTACAAAGTGAGTGCTTAACACATGTGTGCTTCATAATGAACTCCCAAATAGAACCTTCTCTGACGTGGCCGTGGGCTGAGGGTTTCTGCCAGCATCCATGGATGCTAGTCCTCTCCTTTTCAAGGACAAGGACTACCTAGAAGGGATCTCAAAGCTCCTTTGCAAATGAAAAAACAGATGTGCACTCTGTGTGCTTTTCCTGACATACAGAGACAAGGGCCATTGAGGCATGTTGCAGAGAGGTTCTTCAGGAGGAAGGAGAGAAAAATAATCAAGATGAACCACCACAGCACACCAGTGGCCTTTCCAGTGGCCAGGCACTAAGGGTGTGCTTGCCATGTCTTAGGCCATTTAGACTCTATAAGAATACTGTGAGGATAATCCTCTTCCAACCACTTGTTCCAGGAACAAACAGGAGTTCAGAGCTGCAGTGATATTCCCAAAGCACAGATGGTAGACGTAAGTGGAAAGATGTTCACCTCCTGAACTGCTGCTCCAGAAACTTGGGAGCTGTGGTGACATCCTGGTAGGAGCCCTGGAACCTGGTGAAGGGAGAGGTGGTTCTACCCTTGACAGGTACCTGCGATAACACCTGCCACTCTCTGGTGTCCCACTGTGGAGTCCACATCAGGTGGATATCCTTTAATCATTCTGTAGGCTTATTTTCACCCTAGGAGAGATAAGGAGGGACATGCATTCAGTGACAGCACCATATATTCCCAGAGGATGAGGGTCAGAAACTCAGAGCAGGAAACCCTTCAGGGACTTGTTCAGTTAGAGGACATGGGTGCTCAAGGTGGAACATATTCTAGGCTTTCCGTGTACAATTTGATAGAGGGTAAGAGACATAGTAAACCATGAAGACCTTCAAGGCCTTCTTAGCATATGGTCAGCTGTGGAACAACAATCCCCACTTCAACTGATGACCTGCAGGAGCAGTATCATCCCAGAGAGGCCTCAAGAACATCCTCATTAGAGAGATAAGAAAATACAGGCTGACTTTGGGTTGTCAAATGGCTGCTCAACAGTACGTGGGTCATACTGAGAACCATTCACAGCATGGGCTGCATGGAATAAATAACCTCTAGGTCCTTGAGCCACTTTCTGCTCCTGACAGGAAGAGAAAGGGCCTGGGGAAGCCTCCCTTCCTCCCCATATTGGAGACAGTGCATAAGGCAGGACTCTTGAGAAGAAGCCTTTAATCTTAAAGCAAAATAATTATGTTTCTTCTTTAATATTCAAGAGCATCTTGAGAAAACAGCTACAGCAATCCCAGATCTGACAAAGTGATAAAGGCCAAGAGCCTGTTTGGTGGGGAAAGCTCGTCATGGGCCAAGATGACTTGAGCAGATGATGTAGCGGGGAGAAAATCCAAAAGCAGTCAACAACTGAGTGATGCCTCCTATGTATCAGCTGGGAAAGTGGAAATGAAACAAAATGGGATTTTATTTATCACAGAGAACCCAGATTGTCAGTAAATTAAAAGAATGTTATATACAGGCAAGACTGGATATAGAGAAGAAAATACATTCAGAGACTGCTAGTGGTGATGTTCCTGCCACAGCCCATTTGTAAAGTAATCTGACTGTAGCTACAAATATTTGGCACATGTGTATCCTTTCACCAAGTAATTTCTTTCCTGGGAGTCTGTTTTTGGAAGGGGCTCATTTATGTTATGAACTGAATTGTGTCCCTCCCCCAAATTCCATCTGTTCATTTTGAAAGCCTCCAATCTTCAAATGTGGCTTTATTTGGACACAGGGTGCTTAACAGAATAATTAACTATGAGTGATCCCATTGGGGTGGTCCCTAATTTAATATAGCTGGAGGCCTTCTAAGGAGGGGTGGTAAGGACCTGGAAAAGCATAAGAGAAGACCCTGTGAACACAGAGGTAGAAGACAGTTATCGACAAGCCAAGGAGAGAGGCCTCAAGAAAAATCAGAACAACCAACAGTTTAAGCTAGCCTCCAGAATTGGGAGCAACTAAATTTCTGTTGCTCAAGTCCTTTAGTGTGTGGTGCTGTGATGTGGCAGCCCTGGCCATCTGATATAGCCTATAAGGACATACACAGGATGTTCTCTGGAGCAGGACTGTCATGGAAATCGAATTTTCTCATGTCAGGTTCCACCGATGTCAAAAGGCTGAATTGTTATGGGAAACAGCCTCCCTTATGGAATACTATGAAGACATGTGAGGGCACAGCTTCTGTCCTGATGGTTACAGGAGGTGAGTGCAATAACACCATACAGACAAACACAGAGTAGCTTAGCTCCTTTTTTGTAAAAGAGCCCCCACAAAGCCCTTTGTATGCAAACCGCTCTACTACAACTGATGGTGTGTAAACCATAGAAAAGTTCTGGCAAGGCAACAGAGCTGCCTGTTTCAGGGACTACCCGGGGCTGGGAGTTCAAACAATAAAAACAGTAGCAATATGCAAAGATATACATGACCTAGTGTAAATGAAAGTAACACAAGAGCATTTTCTTTGATAGTCCCACAAGTATGTGAACAGGGACTTTGCAACTAACCCAGTTGCCACTGAGGGTTGAGGAGACTCATGGAGGCCAATTCCCATGGGAGGGGCCTGTGAGTCACCAAGTGGGAAAGGTCTAAAACAGAGGCCAGGGTGACCCCACATTTGGGTCTAAGTCCTGGGGCCACCCCAATCTTCTCAGGTCCCTGACCAAGTGGGCCCCTGCATGCCCTCTCTCACCCTGGCACAACACTAGTCAAAGTTGGCACATAGTTGGCTCTCATCTGGCATGGCTCCTCAGGAGTTATCTGCATGTAAACCTGTGAAGACAGTATCTGGCAGCTGGGCCAAGAGGTCTCAATCGCCTGCCTGGATGTCCCCACAGGGAAACTCCACTGTTAGAAATTCCACTCCCCAGACCAGGCCAACAGGATCATCTGCATAGACCTCCAGGTGTGAAGGAAACCCGATGATACCTTGAAGTCCTGGAATTGACATCTGAGTAGACAAACTTGGTGCCCAACTCTCACCTTCCCATACTGCCAGCCATGACCCAGATATGGGCCAGAGAGACTCACTGGGCTTCCAACACTTGACATCCGACTCCTTTTCCGGGAGGGTCCCTTCATGTCTTCCTCTCCACTTCCCCCACAAGGTGGGAAATGGTGTGGGGCTACCCTGATGGCATCACAGGAGAGGCCTGGCTTTGATTGACCTGGACTTTCCTGAATTCCCTCTGTACGCTCCGGCCAGTGGTATTGGAGATGAGGGGTGAGCCAATGTCAGAATTATCTCAATAGGTTTGCACTTTGTGTCTTTCTCAAGCTAGGACCATGAGAAGTGGGGATACAGCAGAACACCTTGCTCTCCTGTGAATGTCTCCCCAACTGACCTGGAGACATCTAAGTTCTGTTGGGTTCTATCTCCAAAGAAGTAAGGTCACTTCTTCAAGGTCCTATCGCCTGACCTCCCTTATTTTTATTGTATTTTAAAGTTGTAGGGTACAATTCAGGGTTAGGTATACAAATGGTCATTGTGTAGGTAAGGTTTTGGCCTCACTTTGGTCCCCACTTCACCTGGTTTGAGATCAGGTATCCTTATTGATGAGGTGTGTCCCCTCCCTTCACTAGCAGTTTCCCACTACTTCCAATCCCTTTCTTATAGTATTATGGTAATTGTTCTGGGTCCACTTATGAGTGAGAACATGATCACTCAGTATAGACTCTAAGTCCATACAAGTTGTTGTGAAATTTATACTTTTGTCCTTCTTTATGGCTGTGTAATATTCCCTCATGTATATGTACATTATTTTTATCCAGTCCTCTCTCGATAGGCAACACGGTTGGTTCCATGTTTTTGCTATTGTGAATAATGCTGCAATAAATATGCATGTGCAAGTATCTTTTTCATAGAGTGATTTGAGTTCCTCCGGGTATCCAGAAGGGGGATTGTGGGGTCATATGGAAGGTCGATTTTTAGATCTTTTAGGAATCACCAAACTGTTTTCCACAGAGGTTACTAGTTTACACTCCACCAAACAGTGTAGAAGTGTTCCCTTTTCCCTGCATCCTCTCCAGCATCTGTTGCTTTTTGAGTTATTGATGATGGCCATCCTGAGTGGAGTTAGGTGGTATCTCAGAGTGGTTTCAATTTGCATTTCATGATGATTAGTGAGGCTGAGTGTTTTTTCATGTCTGTGTAGTCTGTTGACTACTCATATGTCTTCTTTTGAGAAGTATCTATTAGTATCTTTTGCCCACTTTGTAATAGGGCTGGGGTTTTGTTGTTGCTGTTGTTTGTTTTTCTTTTCAGCACCTTTGAGTTCCTTGTAGATCCTGGATGTTAGGCCTTTGTCAGATATACAGTTGGCAAATATTTTTCACATACTTTGGGCTGTGTCTCCTCTCTCTTGATGGTTTCTTTCACTTTGCAGAAGCTTTTCAGTTTCTTGAGGTCCTACTTGTCTATCTTATGTCCTATGGCATGGGCATTTAGGGTTTTGATCAGGAATTGTCTGCCAGTTCCAATTTCCATAAGGGTGTCTCCAGCATTTTCTAATGTTCTTATAGTTTGAGGTTTTACATTTAGGTCTTTTATCCATTTAGTGTTGATTTTTGTATATGGTCATAGGTAAGGGACTTGTTTTAGTCTTCTGCATATTGTCAGCCAGTTTTCCCAGCACCATCTACTGAATAAGTTCACCTTTATCCAGCAGTTGTTAGTGGAGGCTTTGTCAAAGATGAGTTGGTTGAGAATTTGAGGTTTTTTGCTTCTGGAATCTCTATCCTGTTCTATTGGCTTATATGGCTGTTCTTGTACCAATACCAGGTTGTTTAGAATATTGTGGCCTTTTTGTAATAAAGTGTAAAGTCTGGAAGTGTGATATCTCCCACTTTGTTTCTTTTGCTAAGGATTACTTTGGCAATTTGTGGTTGTTTATGTTTCCACATGAATTTCTGTATTGTTGTTTCCAGATCTGAGAATAATGATGCTGGCAATTTAATGTGCATTGTGTTAAATCTGTAGATTGCCTTTGGGAGGATGGACATCTTAACATTGTTGATTCTTCCAATCCATTAACATGAAATATTTTTCCATTTGTTTGTGTCATCTTTGATTTCTTTGAGCAGGATTTTGTAGTGTTTGTTGTAAAGTTCTTTCGCTTCTCTGGTTAGGAAGATGCCAAGGTATTTCGTTTCTTTGTTTGTTTGTTTGTTTAATGGCTATTGTGAAAGGGATTGTGTTTTTCATTTGGGTTTTTGTTTGTTTATTGTTGATTTATAGGGGTGTGACTGTCTTTTGCATGATTACTTTATACCCTGAGACTTTGCCAAAGTCCTTTATCAAGAAGGGGGCCTGGATTTTATTGAAAGCTTTTTCTGCATCTACTGATACAATCATGTGGTTTTTGTCTTTACACCTATTGGTGTATTTAATCATGTTTATGGTCTTGCGGATTTTGAACAAGCCCTGCATCCTGGGGATGAAGCCTACTTGGTCATGATGGGTGATTTCTGAGGTGTGTTTTTGGATCCAGTTTGCTAGAATCTTGTTGAGAATTTTTGCATCTATTTTCATCACTGATATTGGCCTGTAGTCCTCTTTCTTTGTTGATATTTACCTGGTTTGGATATCAATGTGATGTTATCTTCATAAGATGATTTGGGGAGAGTTCCATCTTTCTCAATTGTCTGGAATACTTTCAATAGGATTGGTATCAGTTCCTCCTATGTTCTGTAGAATTCTGCTGGAAAGCCATCTGGTTCAGGGTTTATTTGTTGTTGTTGTTTTGTTTTGTTTTGCTTTTTGCAGGTAGTTTTCTTATGACAAAGTCAATTTCCTGGGTTGGTGTTGGTCTACTTAGGGTCTCAATTTCTTCTTGTTTCAGCCTGAGGAGGTTGTGTGATGTCAGAAAGCCCTCCATTTCATCTAGGTTTTCAAGTTTGTTTCCATACACGTGTACATAGTAATCTCTGATAATCTTTTGTATTTCTTCAGAGTCAGTTGCGACTTGATCTTTTGCAAATTTTTTTTTGAGTTGTAGTCTCATTCTGTCGCCCAGGCTGGAGTGCAGTGGCACGCTGCTCACAGCCACCCCAGCGTCCACCTGCTGGGCTCCGGCGATCCTTCCGCCTCAGTCTACCAAGTAGCTGGAACTACAGGCACGCACTACCATGCCCAACTAATTTTTTAAATTTATTGTAGAGACAAGGTCTCACCAAGTTGCCCGGATTAGTCCTGAACCCGTGGGCTCAGGCAATCCACTCGCCTCAGCCTCCCAAAGTGCTAGGATGACAGGCTGAGCCACCGAGCCTGACCCGATCTTTTGCGTTTCTGATTGTGTTTATTCTTTTTCTCTCTTTTTCTTGGTCAATCTGGCTAGAGGTCCATTGATCTTGTTTATCCTTTTGAAGAACCAGCTTTTTGATATTTTCTATCATATTTTTGCCTTCTGTGTCTCATATTTGGACTTTTATTTTGGTGATTTGAATTCTTCTACTGAAGTTAGGATTTTGGTGGTCCTGTTTTTCCAACTCCTTTACGTGATTTGTTAGGTTGTTAACTTGTGATTGTTCCATTTTCTTTATGTGTGTTCATGGAGATATGAATTCTCCTCCAAGTACTGCTCTCATGGTATCCCCAGAGATTTTGGTAAGATGTTTCTTCATTTTGATTTGTTTCCAAGAATCTTTTAATTTCAATTTTGATTTTCCTGTTGACCCAAGAGTTGTTCAGCATCATACTGTTTAGTGCTACTGCACTCCAACATGGGTGATAACTCGAGTAAGACCCTGATTCAAAAACAAATATAAAAACAGTTCCTCATCTACACCTTGTTGTTTCCAGTCTCCACATTTTTGCTCACTTGAAATGAGTTTCCACTTCTGAAATGCTTTCTCCTGTTCCAGCCTATTGCCATCACTCCACCTGGCTAACTATTGTAAAATTAGCTCAGGTCCTGCTATTTCCATGCAGTCTTCATTAATCCTCCCTCTGTGGATGGATCAAGTTACACTTCTTTGTTTCTGTAAGTTGCATAATTGTGATTACCATATGGAATCAAATAGACCTCTTGAAGTGTGGGTTTCCCCCACTCAACAGATGGGTAGAGAACTTGCCTTGGTAGTCTCAGGTTCCCCAACACTCAGCACTGGGTAAGTGTTTCAGAAAATGACTTCTAAGTGAATTAATTAATGTTCAAATAAAATAACTCATTAACAAACCTGAATATATAATAACAGCCTGGGATATCACAGGGCAATGTGTGACTAAGATGCAAACAAATGCTATAAACTTAAAAGCTAAGTGGACATCAGGCAGAAGTAATCTTGGATGGGAGAGAGGACATGAAAGAGTTAAAATGGACAAGAGAAATTTCACAAAAAGCATGGATGTGGGAAGACTGATGATGGCAAAGTAGGAGATCAACCAGCAGTTGGTTCACTAGAAAAAAAAAAAGAAAATTATCTAAGCCGGGTGCAGTGGCTCAAGCCTGTAATCCCAGCATGTTGGGAGGCCCAGGCGGGAGGATTGCCTGAGCTCAGGGGTATGAGACCAGCCTGAGCAACAAGGTGAGACCTCATCTCTACAATAAATCAAAAACTTAGCTGGGCATGGTGGTGTGTGCCTGTAGTTCTAGCTACTTGGAAGGCTGAAGTGGAAGGATTGCCTGAGCCCAGCAGGTCAAGGCTGCAGTGGCTGTGAGCATGCCATTGCACTCCAGCCTGGGCAACAAGAGTGAGACTCCAACTCAAAAAAAAAAAAAAAAAAGAAAAAGAAAGAAAAGAAAATTATCTAAAATTCACTTAGAACATTTATTTATTTATTTATATTTTTATCTTATTTTTTTGAGATAGGATCTTACTCTGTCACCCAGACCAGGGTGCAGTGGTGCAATCCTAGTTTGCTACAGCCTTGACATCTGGGGCTCAAGTCAGTCTCCCACCTCAGCCTCCCAAGTAGCTGGAACTACAGGCACTCACCACCATACCTGGCTAAGTTTTGTACTTTTTGTAAAGATAAGGTCTCAATATATTGCCCAGGCTGGTAGAAGACAATTTAAGGTCAGAATTATCCAGTCAAGAAGCAAGAGTAGCTACAAACTCTGGGACTCAAGACTCTGGACTATTTCAAGGAGTGGAGAGAGAGTTCTGAGCTGGAAAAAATAACAGTGGATTGTATAAAGTTTTCCCATGTTGAATGTTAAAACTCCTTCCCCACTTTCAGTCCTCTTTGCTGCTCAGCTCCAAAACTGCAGATCATATATATACACACCTGCCTTCCACTCACCCCATCTCACCCACTCCCTCTTCTCCCATCCTAAAAGGGGATTCGAAAATTCTTCCAAGAATAAACAATGGCATCAGAAACAACAAAACAGTGTGGCCATCCCATTCACACACTCAGAATCCCATTGCCTTCTCAGTGCCTCATGTACTCTATGATCAGAAAACCAAGATTCAGCAATCTTAAGGAAAGCAGCAGATTCTTCAGGAAAGTAGCAGATTCTTTTTTTTTTTTTTTGAGTTGGCGTCTCACTCCGTCGCCCAGACTGGAGTGCAGTGGCCACTCCCGGCCACCGCAGCCTCGACCTGCTGGGCTCCCGCGATCCTTCCGCCTCAGGCTTCCGAGTAGCCGGAACTACAGACGTGCGCTACCACGCCCGGCTAATTTTTTTGATTTATTGTAGAGCTGAGGTTTCGCCTGCCCAGACGGGTCTCAGAACCCGCGGGCTCAGCCTCCCAAGGCGCGGGATTACAGGCTGAGCCACCGAGCCCGGCTAGCAGATTCTTAAGGAAAGTCCCCAGCATGAAACAAGCTAAGACAAGCAGGAAAAAGGAACTTTGAGAACAAAGAGGGAAAAAAGAAAAATAAACAAAAAGCTATAATCAATATCCTCAAAGACATAAGAACAGAATTCTATAAAATGGAATAAGCAAGGCCAGGTGCCGTGGCTCATGCCTGTCCTCCCACACTTTGGGAGGTGGAGCTGAGAGGATTGACTGAGCCCAGTGGTTCAAAACCAGTCTGTGCAACATAGCAAGAACTTGTCTCTACAATAAACCAACAAATTAGCTGGGCATGGTGGCATGCACCTGTAGTTCCAGCTACTTAGAAAGCTGAGGTGGAAGGATCGCCTGAGCCCAGTAGGTAGAGGCTACAGCAGCTGTGAGCGTGCCACTGCACTCCAGCCTGGGTGATAGAGGACTAAACAGAGCTCTTAGAAACTATATATATAAAACCAAAATAAAACATTTCAATAGGCACATTAGATGAAACTGAAAGAACTCTTCTAGATGGTGGAATATAAAGGCAAAAAGAAATAGATGAGAAGAGATGGAAAAATTAATTAAAAGATTAAGAAGAACAGACTTTGACTAATCAGAGTACTGCTATGAGAAGTCATGAAAACAGGAAAGAAGAAATAAGCTTAGAAGTTATTCAAGAAAATCAAAATTGAAGGATGACTTCCTAGACTGATAGGCCCCCAGAGTACCCAGTTCAGTCGGTGAAAAATACTCCTAACAGAGATAAAGCTTTAAGAAAGAAAAACAAAAAAACCTGGTTCCCTAGAAAGAACTTAGAGTCAGAAGGTTGCTATGCAAGTCCTGGAAACTATAGGACAATGGACCAAGGCCTTCAAAATTCTGAGAATTCTATAGCCAGCCAAACTATTCATCAAGGGTAAGCATAGAATCAAGGTATTTTGAATATTCAAGGTCTCAAATAATGTACATCTTTAAAGTATTTCTTAGAAAATTACAAAGAGGATGCAATCTAGCCCAACAAAGGAGTAAACAAAAAAGAGGAGACTTGGGTATCAGGAAAAAAGTAAACAGTATATAAGAGGGAAGTCAGGGAAGCTCTAAGAAGACAGCAACAGACATAGAGAGCCCACATTAGAGCAGAAGGAGTGTTAAAAAAAAAAAAAAGAACTGGAGGAGTCCCTGATGTGATGTTCTGAAAAACGCTCAACAGAGGAAGTTTACAGCTGTACTGAAAAGTTGAGAAACATCAGTGATTTTTTTTTTAAGTCAGCACACTTAAAAAATGAGGCAACTTTTAATTCCAGGAAGTTCAAAACTGGTTTTATAATAAAGCAGATGTAATTATAGTAGATTGCTTGACATACAATGCCCTTTAATGACACAAATATTAGTGATTTAACCAAAATTTGTATACATTGTATATATGAAGGATGGAAGTAGGAAAAGTGGGAGTCCAAAGTGATATAAGGGAGATAAATCTGTATCTTCTTAATTAGGAAATCGAAAGATAAACCCTAAAATCTATATATCAAGAAATAGCATCCTAATAATATTATTTAGAGATATGAAGGTAAATATAGAAGAAACATTAAAATTTGGGGAAATGGGACTCAGGGTTGGAGAAAAGTGGGGCAGTGAACTCCTCTTTTTCAAGCTAATCTTTGTAGCACTTTCTTAAAAAAAAAAAAACTACATGCATTATTTTATTAAAAGAAGAGTATTTTCCCGAAGCCCAGAAACTCTAAATTCTATTCCTCCCTTAACATCTTACTGCTTCACCTTACTGTTCCCATTCAGAAGCAGCTGAACTGGGTTGTGTGACTCAGTCTCTCATGATGTTGCAATCAATACTATGACTGCAGCCATCTGAAGGCTTGTCTGGGGCTAGAGGGTCTCCTGCCAAGACAAATCTCTCATGGCTGCTGGCAGAAGGACTTAGTTCCTTGATGACCATCCCTTGTCATGGAGGTCTCTCCACAGATCTGCTGATGTGTCCTCATGACACGATAGCTAGCTTCCCCCGTAGGGAGTGATCCAAGGGAGAGTAAAAAGGCTCCATGCCCTTATGACCTAGTCTCAGTGGTGATACACCATTAAATTTTGACAGGAGCAAGTCACTAGATTCAGGGGAAGGGAATTTCTAGACACAGAAAGGAGGGGACTTTGCTCTACTTCTAGAAGCAGACCACCACATCTATCAGTAATTCATTACAGGAAAATATATTGGGAGACAAACTTTATATGATTTTTGAAGGTTCACATCAATCTCATCACTGTTTTTTTTTTTTTTTTTTTTTTTAATTTTTTTATTTTATTTTATTATGTTATTGTGGGGTACAGTTAGGGGTTAGGCATACAAAAATATTTCGTTCAGGTACCCTTGTTGATAAGAGGTGTCTCCCCATCCTCAGATAGATA